>WOGJ01215603.1:0-16229 GCA_015342185.1 Leptinotarsa juncta | reverse complement strand
TTTTGTAAATATATGTTTGACGAGAATTTGGTGTGATTATTTGTGTTTTCATTGTATTTTAGAGTTTTCGACTCGGAAATCAACTACCTTAAATTTCTAAGTTTTTCATGATTACCCATGGTGGAAAAATTCAGTTGAGATAACTTTTTCACGGGGTGATCAATTTCTATGATTGTAAGAATATGTAACTGAAAAAGTATCACTGAAAAATAATATGCCGACGCCTATGTCGGCATATTATTTTTTGCTGGTCCGATTGGTATTGGAAATATTATAGTACATTGTTGAAGGATGGTTCTATTGATTCAAATTTCAAAATTAATTTTCAACCTGAAGTAACAAAAAAAATCAACTGCATTTTTTGGGAGAACTCATTTGATAGTTTCCTTCGTTTATGTACTTCTAATATGCTCTGGAAGTTTCTGATTTAAAGTGCTCAGTTTTGAAAAAAGTGAGCAAAAACCATCAATAAAATGTGAAATATAGCTATAACGTGCATGCATCATCCTACAATTTTCACTTGAAGCTCAATTTTTTTAAACTGAGCACATCAATCCTGTCAAAGGTTAAAGGTTCAATCACTTCAAAAATGGTTCCATGAATTTTAATTTTGGCATTTGACGAACAAGAAGCAAACTTCAACAAGATATTACTTCGTTTGAAATGGGTTTTCAGACACTATAACTCCATCACCTTTTTTGTTTTTTCATAAGCTACATTTTCACTCTGGATGGTTCATTTGATAAACTACTCAAAACATGCTTTATTGATTGAAGGTGGTTGACAATGTTTCACGGCGAATTTCATTAGTTCGGAGTTCCATTGTCTAATATGATATATGATTTGAAGTCCCTGAAAGAACAAATAAAATTGAAAATGAAAATGAATGGCAAAAAATAACAATCATATTAAGCAAAAACCCTGAAATGAAATTACAATAAAATGAAAATTAAAATTGAACAATTAAAATGAAAGAAAAATTGAAAAATTTCAAGTCACGTTACTTCACGACTTTCGTCTTCACAATCATCATCGCCCGAAGAGAATTGTGGATACCAACAATTGAAACGTTGTGAAGTAATTTGGCCTCAAATCTTTAAATTTTATTTCATTTTAATTGTTCAATTTTTAATTTTTTGCTCAATTTTTATTTCATTGTAATTTTATTTCAGGGTTTTTGCTCAATATAATTGTTATTTTCAGCTATTTATTTTAATTTTCGATTTAATTTGTACTATCAGGAATTTCAAATCATATTGGACAATGAAAGTCGAAAATGAAAAGTATTGACTGTTAGGAAAAAACTTTAGAGAATAAAAGTTGCTTAAATTTAGTCTATCAATTTCTAGATTTACTTTGAATCAAACATTTTTAATTTCTGAGAATAGGTTGCATCTACCCTTAGGATAAAAGCAATAACTGGTACAGGGTCAACTTTGAAATTGAGGGTGTGTACAAATCGTTGCCAATTGGAAACATTATCCAGTGTTGCCGTAAGTTACCTGCAATGATTGAACTATTCCATTTAATGACTGTCTTGAATATGGCCAGGTATTTGAATATAATTGGCCGATACTTGATGAAAATCCATATTAAAACTCATTAATTAGTACAGTTCATAGTATGATTTTCGCTATAAAGAGTTTTACAAAAACCAGCTTTTTACAAAAAGCTATACAATAGCTTTTTCTTGAAAACACGTATCGCGAGTTTTGTAAAACTCTTTGTAGTGAAAATCATACAAATAACTGTATTAATGAGTTTTTTATAGCCAAGTACATAGAAAATACTGCCCTGCTTGTATTAATAATTTTTGTGTTTGAGGAAAGTATTCAGTTCATCAAAATATGTTATTTCTATTCAAATTTGATGACTTCAATAATTGTTAGATATCACCATATTGATCTTCAGAGTTTTGCGAATGAATCTCTCAGTTGTCAAGTATCAGAAAAACGTCAGTTGAAATCATAACAGCAATCAAAAAAAATACAAGAAACTAGATAAAATATTACTTGCATGAGAAGGCATATAAACGAATATCAATTGTTATAATATTCTTGAAAAATTTTAATATTTCAATGAAAAGGCTCTCACAACCTCCTACAACATAACAAATCCAGAAATTGTAATGAGTTCTTCTGCTGTCTTCTCTTTATAATTTATCAAACCGGAACATCATTCATGAAAATGATTCTGATTTACTTCTTCTTTCTTCATACCACAGAAATATCTAATCAGAACTTGGTCCGATAAATCGATCAAAATCTTAACGACAAAGCTCTGCCTATTCGAGGATTTGGACCTCATTTCCATAATGACAGTGTTACGAAATCATAAAAAGGATAAACAAACGATGACGTCCCTGCATTATGGCGGAGGATACCGCATTGGATTAATCAATTTAATTATGGGAAAGAGCCGAGTTGTAGAAGAGAAAGAAAAAATAAAAAAGCTTCTTTATGAAGACACGATTTGAATTATGACTCGCGTCAAGGCATCCTCGAAAAATTACAAGCTTTCAGTTTGATTAAATCATAACCAGCATATGGTTGTTAAATGGCTCATCATGAATATCGTAGAATTCCTAACTAGGAGTGTTATTTTAATGAACTGACGGAAAGTTGGTGAATTTTGTATACTTTATTCAAGTCATTTTTGATATTTCATTTGACCCACATTTTTTATTCCATTTTAATAAGAACTCCGCTTGATCGCATTGGTCAGATATCAAGCTCTTGAGCATCACCAATTCACTCATATAATTATATCATCCGAGCATGGGGTGAATACTTCCATTTTATAAAGTATTATCAAAAAACATGACAATTTTTCGTTCTACCTGGGCAATTTTGTGGTCTTCCCCAGTCAACCCTTTGGGTGTTATTACATTTGCAAGATCAAATGTGAAGAAATTTATGATTTAGAGGTTATTTTTAGAAAAAATATAAATATTTGACTCCCCTTTGAATTAAAGGATTCGAATATTATGTTAGGTGTGTAGCACTATTTTTAAATAACTCGTTTATTGAATCGTGGATAGTGTTTGTTGTCTCTGAAATCCTCCGCATATTAAGTCCTTTTCTTCTTAAGGATTTACTGATATATTGTTGATTCGGCATGAGCAGGACACACGTGACAAAGCGTGATGAAACAAACAGAAATACTAATCTTTATTTTTAGTTCCTTATTACTTATAAACACGATAATTATTCAATCGATGAAAGTAATAATAAAACTACAAATGAGGCCAGAAACAACATGTACCGGAAGGGTACTGTTTATCTTAGTTCTAGCCTGGAGAAAAGAACAAACTGGAAACAAAACAATAAAAAAGAAGGGAAAAGAAAGGAGAGAGAAAATGAATATCATACTGTTGTAAAAAACCATTGTCATCGTTTTTCGTGAAGTTCAATATATATGTAATATATATTGAATTGGCATTCCCAATAGTCCAAAAAAATCAATATTTGGGTGATATTTTTGAAAATATATTTTAAGGTCTTTTATGTAAGTATTTAAGGGGTCTCTTAAGATCTTTCATGTAGGTATAGAAGGAGTTACCGTATTTGGTATTGAATAGAGTAAAAAAAATCCATAGCAGAATTTGAAAGAGGCAAAAAATCAGTAAAAGATTGGGTAGTTTTGCTAAAGCGCTACTATCAAAGGGCATATATAAGCTTCAGACGTTTGTCGATGAAGCTCTGAATAGTTAAATAAGAGAAGAAAGTTAAAATAATAACACCAATCCATTAAAAAAGAATAATATAAAATGTAGTGCAATCCTAGTGATTACACTACCAAAATATTACGCATGAATCCTGGAAAAGTTACTAAGAAGGAAGCTAGAAAACATCTTGAAGGAAACTCTGTTCTACTGTGAGACAATCAGAGACGTCAATGATCCAATTTTCATAATAAAATAAGTGGAAGAAAAATAAGGAAAAGTTGGAAAATATATTTTCGATTTTTTGACATTGAAAAGGCTCAAATTATGAAGAATATTATAAAAAACAGAAATACCAATAGGGGATTCATCTGAAGCCATCTGCTGATTACTGGAGAAAGCAAGAAATGGTGTGATAAAATTCGAGACGGAATACTGTAGAATAAAAAAAAAAGAAATTTCATAAATATCTTATGTCGATTAGGTGGAAGTAACAGATGAAGACGGGACAACCTCAAATGAGAAACTTCAACAAAGCAGAAAGAATTATAATAACAAGAGATGAACAAGAGTACAAAATGAAAGTAAGCAATGAAGAATTGAAACATACAAATACTCACAAATTATCAGAAGATAAAATAATATAATGTTTTTTTAGAGCAAAGGATATAAGCTGGTTTTTGAAAATATTTTACACTATCAATTTTTCAAGTATAACGGGTTGCACCCTATACATCAGTTAACAACGATTTTTCTGTTTTCTCTTTTTTGTTCTTCAAAAATTTTCCTTCTCCCAGTCGACTGGGGTAAATAAATACATTATCATGCAATAACACCACTGATTTAAATCTCTTGTTCAAGCTATTGAAACAACTGCTTGAACTAAATGTTCATTTATCAAAGTGAATTTACCCAGAAGCAGACGATATTGCGATGACTTCCAATTGAATTGAAAGCGAAAGTGAACGTGGAGAAACTCCATACATATTCATCCTAGCGTGCGTTCAAAGCCCTTGCGATTCCTATTTGCTGTTGGCATCCATTCGTGTATTACCATTCGAAAAGCAATTTAGGTAGATACCGCTGTTGAACTAGATCCGTTCAATGTTCGTGAAGTCGATAATTAATTTTATGATGTGAAAAATTATTGCGGAATTTGCCGTCTCCCCGCTTACTCAAGCATTATTTTTTCATTCAAATTTCCAGAAATGTTCTTAAATGAAAAAGCATTTTTATAAAAATGTCGTATTCCCATATCGACAAAAATGTGAGAATATATTGAGAATTCCTTATTCCACTATTGCTGTATTTATTTGATCATTTGTAATTTGGGACACAATAGGCAATATGTCCAAAACAGTATTCACTTAAGGTACGAATAATTCTTCACTTAACAAACAATTTGTTGTTAACAATTACAAAATGTAACAAAAAATAGTATTTGTTATAAGTTGCACAAAATTAGAAAATACAGATTTTCTAAGGAAAGTATTTTGTTTATTAATTCGGCTTCAAACCCATTGTTTACTGCAATTTTCTTAATGATATTAAGTTCTTTATTGAAATTATCTATTAAAAGGGGAACAGTGACTAATCTGTGAATCAAGCTATTATAAACTGTTACTTTCTGTTGATATGGACGGTTTGTGATAAATTGAAAAATCATGTTTGTTATTCATTCTACTAATTGTTAAGTCCATAAAATTGAGTTGTCTACTTCTACTTCAATAGTGAATTTAATGTTTTCATGAATTTTGGGATAGGGATAATAACAAAATTCATGAAAACATCAAATTAACTATTGAAGTAGAAGCAGACAACTCAAACTTTTTGGTTTTGATTAATAAATTGAAATGTTTGAATTCGACAAAGAATTTTTCGAAAACAAGTAATCATTGTGAGCAATGGAGGAAATAAAATTGATTCACATTGTGAAAAAAGTTTTAATTTTGGGTATGAGGACTGAATATGCAGGGATTTGGAAAACACAGTAGGTAAATATTTGTGAATTTGATTATATTTGATCTCATTTGTAATAAGATAGTGAAGTGACCTGTTAGGTACATTATTGACTTATATTTCACTCACCTATAAAATTTAGTGTAGATAATTAACCTTTTTTTTCTATATATGGATGTCATTTTTTATAAATTTCATTCTCAAAAATTGATTCTCTTTATCTGTATGAATTTCAATGAGTGTTTTCAAAGATTCTGGTAGAATGCCTTCCAATGTACTGATATTTTGATTATATACATATATTTGATGTAATAATATATGTTTCTATCGTTACTGTTATAATTTTTGTTAGATTTTTGATTTCAATTGAAAATAATATGGACAATTCTTTCCCGAACCCCCGCTGATTTTTCTGTTGAAGATAATTATCAACAATGGACTGAACTTTTTTACTTCAATTTTAAGTTATCCAACATATTGCGTCAAATTTATCAATTTAAACGTTGACATATTGGATTCCTAAGATAATTTACATTCATTGCAAAAAAAATATAATTTTCTTTACTGGTATATTTTTTAAATTCAAAAAAATTATTCATTTTTTGAATAACTCTATATTTAAATTTGAATTGAATTAATTTCATTCACTCTTCGATATTATTGGACACAACTTTGTGCACTACCAATTTTCAGAGGAAAATTAGATAATATTAATAGTTTAGTGTGATGTATCAAGGCTCAGATATCTTCAAGTCAATATTTTTCAAAATGGAATTGTTTTCACTCGACTTTTGACATTTTTTCTAACAGAAAACATCAATAACTTCTTTCTGAGCGAGAAGAGTAAGCAAATATAGGGTTCGTTTCAACTAAAAGAAGATTTTGGTTGGAAATACCCAAATAAATTATTGTACTGGGTGGGTAAATGTAAAAATTATGATTTTCTGATATACGTATTGAAAATAAGTTTTTCCATACTACTACTAGTAGCAAGCAGTTCTCATCATTGCATTAAACGTTTACTACTATTAAGCATAAATTAGTTATATTAAAATTTATAACAGAACCATACTCAAGAAATCATCATGAAGTACAGCTAGTCAAATTTAGGAAGAGACTTGAGAATTATCTCTCTTCACCATCTTTAACAAACGCGAATAAAGTAGGTGAGGCCATATCGAAATTTAAAAAGCTCTACCTACCTACCATAAGGAATATAATACCTATTCAATGAAAATCATTTTTTGTGGAGGAGAATCAGTTTTTCATCGACCTTCCACAATCTGAAAAATATAAAAATGAAAATATAGAAAAATGGAAATACATAATGGAGAACTTCATACAAGTGTATAAAGGGCAAAAGTTTACACCGATAAGTTCCTTCGTAAAATCCAAGTATTTTTCACAAACAAAAATGTTCTATTTATCAGTAACTTGTCGTATTTAACAATTCTGCCTGTTAAAAAAAATGCTAAGAAATATTACAATATTTATCTTTACGTTTCGGTGGCAATCTTCAGAAATAGACACAAAAAACTTTACGATATTTGCAGTTATTCCATTTGATTATTTATTTTCCAACTTCTTTGACAGATGTCAAAGGAGTATTGAAATATGTATGTCTGTTGCCATTTCTCCACTATCCAAATTTTTCTTCAAGATGGGTAGCCAAGTACGGTCTTTTCCTAAGGAGCTGTTCGAAATACAATTCTCTCCAGATATGAGAATATACGCTGACTATTTTAGCTTACGTCTCTTAGAGTGAGGCTCATTGGTAATCTTTCTTGATGTTCCACCGTCTAATTTTAAAATGTGTTCTGACAATTGCCTATTTTTTATGTAATTTCGATGTTCATTCTCACGCACTTTCAATGGTCTCGAAGTTTCACCAATATAACTTTTACCACAAGAACATGGTGTATCATAAATACAATTTTTGTTTTTTCTTCAGTGTTGTTGGGTTTTATTTGTGTGTGTATAAATCTCAGTGTATTTTTTGTTTTGAAAGTAGTTCCAATATCATATCTATTTCCAATTCGTCTTATTATTTCGGATAGTTTTGGAATGTAAGGTATAACGTTAGTTGTGAAAGGTGTCGGTGGATGTTGAGTCAGTAATTGTTGAGTTGAATGTTGTTGAATTTGTGAATCTGTTTGTATGTTGAGAACCTCTGTACCTTAAAGATATTGGTGACATTTTCTGGAATTACCTATAATGAGAAAAATAAGAAAAATTACAATTTGACATTGTTACGTGAGAAAGCTGTTACCAAATATACAATATATGTACATCTACTGTATCGGCAAAAATTAAAAAAATTCCGAATTTGTCTAGGCTGTGTGGTCCACGTTTTGAATTACCATATGTAATTGATATATTTCAACCCATTTATCCAAGATCGTTTCATTTATTGTTATTGGTATACTAGATGTTCAGCATAAACACGATTCAAATCAGATATCGTAGATGTGAATCATTCAGCATATTGGAAACGGCCACTTAATTGAAATTCGACCCTCTCACGATTACGTCAGAATAAGGCTAGCATTTCCTGCGTAGTGGAATTACATATGAAGCTCATATGGTGCTACTGACTGCAAATAACCTGAGAATGATTCACATTACTGATTATGTTCATAGAGAACGTATCACTCTGAAACCGCAGAAAAATTCATCGAGAAAAGCTCGTGTTTCATGCCGCTCTGTCAGAATATCCACGCGAGTACGCACTTCAAACCGCAACTTCCGTCATTTCATTGGGTTGCTCGATGTGTAAAAATAGCGCACGAAACGGCTTGAAGCATTCACCCCTATTAGAGATGTTTTGTTATCTATCGTTCGGATAAATGATGATTCCATCGGCCATTTATATTAAAAGGTAAATAAACTGCTGTTTTTCTTTTGAGGAAGTCATAAATAACTCGAAAGTTTGATACAAATTTTAATGAATTTGCTTCCATGCACATCGTCTTTAAACGTTTATTGTTGAAAACGCTTGTAACAAATTTATTATTTCCTGTCACTATTAGAAAATGTCAAAGTATTTCCCAAAATTTTTGGGAAAGAAAATTTTTGCTTTCTACTACTATATTTAGATACAAAAAAATGTGGGAATCTTCTAAAGAAATGAAGGAAGTAATCAATTCAAAAATAAGTTACTTTATACATAGATGTGTATATCATGTTAAGAAGTAACTTTCGGACACAAACTGGAAGAAAAAGCTTTCCTGAAACAGCTACAGAAAAAACTTTTTTTCAGTTTGTATCAAGATGTAATAGTAGAAAGCCAAAAACTTTTTTTCCAAAAATTAGTGACTCCTAAAAATATAAATATTTCAATTTCCGAAAATATTCTTAAAATTTTAACAAATTTTCCTATAGTGCTAGTTGTGATATTTGGTCGAAACCACAAGGTTCTTTAAATCAAAAACTCTTTTCTGTTTTTACTTCATGTTATGTAATGTTACTTCATGTCATGTAATAGTAATTATAAGTATTTCATAGAACCCTTGAAATTAAGCAATGGTGAATCGAACAGTTCGAGTTCATGAAACTATAAATATTTGCTGATTTCAACAATGGATTGGCCATAATTTGTTCTATTTCTTCTACCATTAACAGATAGGACAGGGGAATCTATGACTTTCTCTTTTGACCTAAAATATATATTTTCACAATACTTATTATTCCTGAGTAGTTGTATTCCTTTCTGTTGAATCTCATTCGAAACGCACAATATCACAAGAATACCCTCTAGCATGGTAAATTATTTTAATCGATCATAAAACGATTTCCGGTAGCAGAGATCCGACGTGTGACCTATCTTCATGCGTTCCTCGTGTGTCACTGATGCCCTTGATATTTCCTTTAATAGGTCTATAAACGTGACTGTCATAACTACTATTGAATTTCCTTAGAATGGTTTCCACATCGTTTTTGTACGGATCTCACCAGCTTCCTTAAGGGCCGATCCTTACAAATAGCAATTGATTTTTCTCAACGATGGTGTTTCCCAGGAATCCATTTCGCCTACAATCCCATTTCAAACCAGAAATCTACAATAATAACAGGATTGTTTTTAACACATGAGGCGAAAAGTCCCGAGGTTAAGAAAAAAAACGCATTTTTTTCGTTCAAAATTGGCTTTATTCATTAAAGTAATTTCCATCAAGAGCCACATAATAATTCCAGCGCCAAAAATAAAAAAATGATTTTTTGGTTGTTACTGGTTTTTATTTAATTGTAATTTCAGTTTCTTTGCTAAATATAATAATTGTTATTTTTTTCAACTAATCTTTTTTAATTTTTTTACAGATTCAGAGATTTCAAATCAATTTATATCATATTAGACAATGGAAGTCGGAACTAATGAAATGCGATTTTTTTTGCTCTATAATATGCCTCAGTTTCAGCAATAACATCTTCATTAGAGCGATTTTTTTACGGGTGAGACGTTTTTTGTGATATGCGAACAGCTAGTAGTCGCTGAGACTCAAATTTGGCGAATACTATGCAATTTAGGCCTTCAAACGTTCTAATAACGCTGTACAATATTCACTGTTGATGGTATTTCCTTTCTCAAGATAGTCGATGAACATACACCACGCATATTCCAAAATACTGAGGCCATTACCTGTCCAGCCGATTATTGTGCTTTCGGGCGCTTTGGACAAGGTTTACCAGTTGCTCTCCACTCAGATGACGATCGTTTTGATTCCTGAGTGAAGTGATGGATCCATGTTCTATCCATTGTCACATAACAAACTCCGGTTTGTTGTGTTTAAACATGTCCAAACACTGCTGAGAATTATCCAGACAGGGTTGCCAACTGAATAAACTTTACAATCGCTACACATGAACCAAAATTCCGCTACATTGCTTCATATTCCGCTACGCTTTTATATCTGACGCAATCAGTTCGCGCATGCGCTCTACCCAAAATTAAATACCACAAAACTTAGTTTGAGTACCGTTCGGATACCATAAAACTGAACTGTCACTAATGTCAGGAATCAGGATTATGCCCAACTCAGTAGATGGCACATACTTTTCTAAATTTACAGCAATTAATTTTTGAAAGTTGTCGTCTCGACCAAATATTTCTAAGCTTGAAATCATGATTTTAAAAAGTAAAAATAAATATAAATTTGTTCACGTACGTATAGTCATACTGAGCTCTTGAACGATCATTCACGACAGGTCTAATCCATCCTTTAAAGTTGGAATCAGTTTGTTTTCGAGACTTTTTGTATTATTTGAACATGTTCGTTGTCGTCGAATTCAACTGCGGTAGCTCTTTCACTCAAGCTTCAATCAGATAAACTATCTTCCATTTCCACTGCAATTTGTTCCATATAATGTATAATAGTCAAGACATTTGAGACTTTTAGTTTCAATATATTGATATGATATGAATGAAAATATCCAAAAATATTCTTTTTATTTTTCATCATATAATGGCCTCAGCTACTAAGACCATAACTTATTGACTGTGCATTCAATTATTCAAGTGTCAGCTGTCAGCTGTCAGCTTCGAGTGCTGTCCACTGCTTCTTCTTTTTCCATATTTTTTTCAATATTGATTATTTGTAGAAAATTCCGCTACTTTATGTTCAAATCCGCTACGCTGCTACCGTCGAGTAAATTCCGCCACAATAGCGGAATTCCTCTACGGTTGGCAACTCTGTGATGTATATTGCATAAGTTGGACACTTTATTGAATAACTCCACAAAAACTCGTCAATTTTTCAATGGTTTTTTCCCAGAATTCCTATCGAATTGTGATCTCACAAGAAACTGAATTTTTCTCAACAAGTCACTATTGTCAATTCCGCTGTTCTATAGTTTAAATTAAATTATAATTGCAGTGCATTTACCTCTATCCGTCAGAGCCTCTAAGTTGAATGTATCTATGAAATATTCTGATTGCACTTGACAAAAGTGAATCTCAAGCACATATGCTGACAGATTCTGAGCTCTGAATGGAATTAACATTTGAAACATTTTTGCAATTCGTGGAGAAATACTCCAATAACTTTGAAGTAGACGATACAATTTGAGTTATATGAATGAAAGTCTTCGATCAAACACGACCCCCCACATCCTTAACTTCACTGAGCGAGGTTTGTAAATGACAACAATCTTCTGTGGAGTTAACTAATGAATGAATCTCCAAGTCGTCTGCGTAAAGAATATGAGGACACGGTATGCTTTCCGAATCGTTTAGGAACAGTAAGAATGAGTGTGGCCATAAATTGGACCCCTGAGGGGGCCAGAAGTAGAAATATAGCAATTCAACTTTACAAATCCACATTCGTCGAACTGGATTTGAATTGTCAAATACGATCACAAGAAATATATTTTGTTATACTCGCCAGGTTTGTTACGGTAGGTCTTTTGGACGTGAATCTATGCTGAGTTGGTGACATTTTCATTCTAATAGAGTTTGTATACTTCATCATAAATAAAGAGTTTTCCAAAATTGCATGTTTAGTTTATCTATAGTTATTTCATGTTCAATAATGCAATTGTAATTCATAGAAAATTATTTACTTGATTTCAAACATACCATACGAAATTGATTTATCGAATTATACGTGAATTTCTATTAGTTGAATCATATCCCGATTCATTTACGAGACCAACAAACAATACAACATAAATACTTGTGTTTATGCTTTTTGTTATCGGGAACATTTGAAACAAAAATTTGTAATTTCATTTACTTCATTCTTTTATCAATTTCCCCGAATCAACACCTATATGAGTTTTGAAATTATATTTTTACTGCTTTACTGCTATGAGAGAATTTTTCCATAGTGTACAAGGACATGAAAATTTCAAATATATGTTTCATTCTATTTGGGAAAAAAATAAAAAACCTTTAGAAAATAGCAAATTAGATTTGAAGTACTGAATGTGGAAAATTTTATGTTTTTGGATTCGTCTTCGTCAGGAATATATAGAATGATATATAATGAAAATTCATTATAACATTAAAATGAACAGTTCAAAAATAACTTACAATACAAAAGGCTCAAAGGTGCGAACTCGTTTCCTCCTTTTCATAAAAGAGGATGTATGCTTCTCCACTCACAAGTGATTTTGGTGAAAATGGTGACACGTGTGAATCATTGTATTCGTGCCACGTGCCAGCATAAGGATGTCTGCAGAATGCTGTATAATGTCCGCTGTAGGTAGGCCCACTGTGATTCGAAAGTGTATATAGGTTATAGCGACAAGGAGTCACATTATCCGGTGCATAAAGGTTCATATCTAATCCATCTAGAGGAAATTCGATGGCAAGATTTAACTTGCCTCTAAATCTTTCTGTTAGAGAAAATCTTTTAAAATTAATGACTAAAATACGGGGAAACTTATGGATCTATAGAGACTTTGTGCATTTTCTTCTTTCCTTGCAACTTGAACACGTCGGTTTTTCATGTCCATCCAAAATTTCCTCTCTTGCGAAGAAATCCAAGCACTGTGATAAACGCAATTGGCCATTTCTTTGTTGTATGGGGAGAAAGGATCGAAGGTTACAGTGTCCTCAATGTGTGCACTTCATCGTGGATTTTAATTGACGAACGAAATTATCTACAATCTTAGAGTTGTATGTACTCAAATAAATCAGCCATGACTCTTGTGCTTTTCCGCTGTCGCTCAATTTTTCGTTAATCTCCGTTAAGGTCGGTTTAGGTTTCTCAATAATTCTATTAACTCATCATGTAAACCTTCTAAAAGATAACGAAGGAACTCCTAGGCGTCTTGATGCGCATGACCGATGAATCAAGGGGCAAAATTGTGAATATGACTTTTTAAGGAGACTGTGTTCACTGCTCTATCAAATGAATCTTCTAACCACAATTCCTTGATAACTTCTGCGAAAGCTATGATTAAAGCACCCAACGTAATATAAATATTAGTATTGATATCTTTCATGTACTCATTCTTTTTCAAATATTTCAGTAACCATCTAGTATTCGATAAACATTGAATTACACTGTTCATGAAATAGGTGTTGCCAATATTTTTCAATCCATTAAGTCCAAGAGTTTTGACTGAGGAAAGGATCACTGATTTAATTATGTTGTAGCGATGATTCTTCCCATCATTGGACCAATGGAATTAGGAATTTGAAGCTAAATTTCTTGAAACCGAATCGGATATATTTATGGTGGTTTTTTTTAATTTGTGAGAGAAATGTGTACACATATATTTATGTGTATATAACCTTATTCTACATTTGCATGCAAAGACATATGCTCACAAGAAAGCTACACACTATCACTATTTATTGTTTGTAGGTAGCTAACTAGTTCTCGAGGTGTGAAACTAACAAGTGATTCTTCTTGTACGTCTTCAATTCATAGTTCTTCGCGAATATAGAGGCAATATTAATTGTGAATTAATTTCCTTCAGAAATTGAAACATACGTAATGTAAATTGTTAGATCAATTATCGGAACACCTGCAAAGCGTCTATGACAACATGCAATATTATAAGATAATTGAATTATTCAAGTGGTTACATAGCATACGTGAAGTTCGACTGTCTTCAAGAGCATATGTTATATACCGAGTGGAAAAATAATTTAGGTGGCTCTATTTCTGGGAATTCAAAGCTGGATTCAGGTTATGAAGAATGTTGTGTTAGAAAAGATTTGAATTCTTGATAATAAACTAAAAAGGTAAAAGGAGATGGAGAGTTTCAAATATAAAAAAAGTGAAACAATGAGGACAATTTGAACGGTATTCTCAAATCCTCCGAGGGGGAAGAAAATTAATAAAGAGAAAAAGAACAAGAAATAAATGATCAGTTATCCACTCAAAAGACAAACGAGCAATATAATAGAAGAAGTAGGTACCTAATCTAACCGCACATTCAAGACCTACGAGCTTTTTTCGAAATAAGAGAGACAATCTGGCCAACCTTACTAATTCATTCAATGATGGTAATGGAAAATAGTGTGTACTAATTGAAAGAAATTATAGAAGTAGAGACAAAAGTTCAATGGACATCAGAAAAACGTAAAAGAGGAATTGAAGAATTGAACTTTAGGAGACATGGAATCCCAATTCGGTTCCTGAAAGGCTAAATGGATAAAACTGTAGAAGAAGAAGAATGGTTATTTTAATTTTATTATGTTGGATATAGAACTCAATTAATGAGATTTATCAAAAGTTATTTTGAAATAAAACAATGCTGAATGTACTATGAGACTTATACGAAAAATAATATATTGATTTTTCAATTAGCATTTTCAAGAAAATGGATTCGGTTTAGTAGAAAACTGTTGAAAGATCTTATGTTGGTAGTAGTATGCTCATTTTCTAACGTATTTCTTTCAATGTTTGAGTAAAGGGAATAGGCCAAAATATACTACTTTCTCTATTGAGTTAGAGTAAATAATCAAATATTGGCAAGACATAGGATTATGAACCCAAACAACATTGGTGGATTCGAAAGTTATGAACTTCTCGCAAAGTTTTACATTGTACAGTAATACTCTCATTATCATCAAGGTTGTGCTGTTGGCATAAATCGAAATTTCCTTCTTTGTCTGACTCAATCAACAACAATCTGGAAATGAAAGCTCATTCAACGTTGATATATTCGGTAGTTTGTAACTCCTTTAACGCCCTACTGTTTTCTTCGTGGTTATCAATCAATTCAAACTGCTCCAACTTTGGTGATTATTCCAATTACAGTTCACCACGTTTCTAAGATGGACGTATAGTTGCTCGTATAGTTTTAAACGCCATTTCACAAAATTTCATTGTCATTTAGTATGGAAAATATTGTGTGCTTAGTCAATAAATAATAAAAACGATCGTTAATAATAGAGAAAGGTTAAATAAATTGTAAGTTGACAAATATAATTCACATCCAGGATTGGTTATCTAAAGAAAATTATCAATTCGGTAGGGTTTTACCATCCCCGATTTAGTATCTACTTGTGACATTTAAAAGTGAACATGTAGATCTAGAATTACCTAGAATATTTCGGTACAATAAAATAACTGTCAATAAGGAAAAATACGTAAAATACTTGTTTCTGTGCAGCAATTAATTTTTAAAATTTTATTTATGTTTTTCCTTTAGCCAGAAAAGTCGAAACTTTTGCGAGCTGAGAAATAACGAGGTTTCACCTTTAAACGTGCGATCCCTAATATGAATTAGCTCAGATAAACCGAATATAAGCGTCAAAAGTATGAGAATCAATCAGTAGTATACGTATATACTTGATACTACTCATTCACTAAAAATGTTCCATAACGGTTTTTAGCTAGTTTAGTCTGACTCCCCGTTGACCGTTAGAATTGTTCAAAGGGTGTTGGCATATATATATATATATATATATATATATATATACAGTGTCACCGATAAAGTCCGCATCAAATGGGAAACTTTTTTATTTATCGTTTTATGTGAAATTTGATTTTGGCAGTAGATTTTGCTTAAGAAATGATGTCAAATGGCGTCTACAAAATAGGTCACGTGATTTCCTTAACCTGTCAAAATTGACATTTAAAAAAAGAAACATCGAAAAATGACATTATTCTTCAAAATATCCAAAAATATCAAAGGATAAAAACATTTTCTT
>WOGJ01215543.1:0-13956 GCA_015342185.1 Leptinotarsa juncta | reverse complement strand
TTGAAGCTGGAATGATTCTGCAACCGTGTTAGGAATCACACGTTAAAAGGTAAGACCTCGTTAGTCCTTAACTCGCACAAGTTTTTCAACTTCTGAGAGTTGTCGTTCGTATGGGGGCGATAGCTGAGATTTTAAACAGATTTTTTTAATTGTTCCACAAAACACAAGAGCGGAAATTCAGTTTCTTGAACGAATGTGGAAATTGAGAACTAAGACGTGAGTTTCCAATCGATTGTAAGGCTTTTCAATACAATATACTGAAAATTGAAATCATTTCAGGATTCCATACAAGACGTATACAAATTTCGTCGGGATATCCTTTGGAGAAATCTCTGTATTCCAAAATACACAGCATATAATGATCAGTCCATCAAGGAATATTCATATGCTCTTATTAACAAAGAAATTGGACATTTGAACTTGACTTCATCAGCGGATGTTATGATTTGTACCAATGGAATTATCACTAGGTCGTATTTTGACTACTACATACTGTAAGTTTCAATAGTTTGCCGTTCTTGTATATCCCTACTTTTGAAATTCCAGATTTCGGGTATTTCTTGATAACGAGCTGATGTTTCTTTGTAAGTGGTTGACAACCCGTATGAGTTGGTTTGTGATAAACATAACTTTACCACCCGTTATCGATGATCTTTATTTGAAAATTGCAATCCATTGTGGGCTTTCTTCCCCACTGTGAATGTTATGAATTGTGGATCTCCATAGTTTCATAATGTGAAGATATAGTCAACTTATATTAGCCAGACTCGAGGATGATTCTATAGGTACTCCTTCAGTGTATTTTCCAATTAATTATCAGTCCTCCTCACCGTTAGATGTGAAAACGGAAATTCATCGTAGATTTCCTTCTGCAATAATAATATTATGAAAAGTCTCATGTTGTTGAGGTGCTGCAAAAAGGTTTCCAGTTGCGTGTCTTCATAGTTCCATACAATAATTTTCAACGTATCTCAACCAGACTCGAGATACTTGTGGGTTTTTTCAATATCTAGCATTCCCGACTATTCCATGTATATGTTGACTGGAATCGATGAAAGTATCGACAGTTTTGTCTTGCGTCAAGAATCCATTCTCCAGTTGAAAATAGCTCTTTCGATTACAGCACAGAAATAATTCCATGAATTTGGTTCATACAGAGGAAGTTCTATATGATTTGGAACATTTTCTTCGACAGAAATGTTGATGGCCTATTTTTCTACGTCGATGTCATCTATTCATCTCGTTCTGCGACTACTATCGCACCTAGAAACATTATTCTTGATTATTCCATTTCATTTTTATTCCAGTTTCATTGAATTGATTGATGTAGCCGTTACTGCGTGGTAGGAGATCATCATGTAGAATGAGAAATACAACTTTCTATGTTTTTACCACTTTCATTTGTAATTATCGTTACTACAGTTCCGTCTTATATAGACATTTTGAAACTGATACAATACAATTGAAAATAAATAATAATGATAGCCCTTATATAGTCATATAAGGGGTATTATCATTTATTTTCAGTGTTATTGTATTAGTTTGAAAATGTCTATATAGGACAAAACTGTAGTAACGATACTTACAAATAAAAGTGGTAAAAACATAGAAAGTTTCATTTCTCATTTTCCATTCAGTTTTATTGTTTGCATTCAATTTTAAGGCATAAAACGATCGATTTTTACTTGCTATTGTCTAACTCGTGTTAGGAATCACACGTTAAAAGGTAAGACCTCGTTAATCCTTAGCTCGCACAAGTTATGACTTCTGAAGGTTCTCGTTCATAGGGGTGCGACAGCTGGTTGACGAAAAAAACAGATTTTAAACAGATTTTTTTAAACAGAAACCTCAGATCACGATTAACCCATTCAATAGCTTTGACATAGTTATCTTCTTCACCGAAAGTTCGCATCCATTCATCAATTCATTTTTATTCAAGATCAAAATCAGCAATTTCTCAATATTCAATGGATTTTTATTTTCTCCACTTAATTTTTTTCTCGTTTGAACCTAATTTTCATTTCAAATGTACATTATGATAATTTTGAAAAGCCCAAATATATTCATTTGTGAATCTTCGTACGCATCCTCTATGACTCAGAAGGCATTTTCTGCTGAACAACATGATTTCAAAGTTGAAATTATTCCCGTAATTCTCATTCTATTATAAGCAAATCTGGTTTCGTAACTTTTTGCGTTAGGCATTTTTTATTTGGGTGAATGATTTTCAAACGGTTGAATGAAAATCAGAGTGAAGTGTTTCGTAATGTTTCATTAAAAATCAAAACGCATTGAAATATTTGAATATTTTAATTTTGCTTCAAAAATTTGATCACTAGAGCAATTAAGTGAATCGACATAACATGAATGTCGTTAATTACATCCATTCAGCCTCTCATGAATAAAAAACGTGTGCGTCTCGGGACGCCCGAAAGAAGTGATAACTTTAACTAATCTAAGTTGAACTATTTATTATTGAAATTGTTCGACTTGAGAAAACTTAGGTCATAACTTTAATTTTATACAGGGTGCCAATTTGAATAATTCACACCCTCAATATCTTTCTTCCAGTGAACAATATGAGAAATCGAAAAAACAGTTCAATTTCATTATCAAGGGTGACACATATAGCCCTAGGAGGGCTATATGTTACCCTTAGAATTTCAAATAGAAAAGGGGGATAAGTGGCTCATCATTTAGATTGGCGTTCAATTCTGCTTCCAATGGTACCCTGACTTATTATTTCTTGATGAGTGTTTTTCGAACAATAGCGTTCTAATCTAACAGAAGTAAGTATCAGTAGTTCTATGCATGGTTTGATCAGAACTGTTAGGAAAAATAGGTGGTACCGTACCAACTCTTTATTAGAAATATCATTAGCTTTTAGCTTCAATTGATTTACATCCAAAAGTAGTCTAATAGTAAAACGTAGATGGCAGTAAAGTTGTGTTCAATAAATGCTGAATTCTTAATTTTTATTGCAGAAAGTTTACACTTAGCCGCCCTTTTTTGCAACTTCTGCTATAAAAAGTCTCTGTTTTGAGGCAAAAATTGATTTACAAATTTTTAACGATATGGTAGTATCGTAATCACTAAACAGCCCTGTTGGTTTGTTTGGCGATAACTTCAATAAGTGCATGAAAGTGTAAAAATGGTTTGAATTCTTCAAAACAGAATTGAAATGATTGTAATTTATGGAGAAGTTGAAAAGTGCACACGAAGGGTGGTAAGTTTTTTTAAAGAAAGACATCCAAATTGTAATGTAAGTCACCGGTATGTGCTGGATTTGGTAAATGAGTTTTACGAAACTGGTTCAGTGACACATAAAGAAAGAAATAACCCAAGAGTACTGAATGAAGCAGCTCAAATTCAATTTTTGGGAACATTTGCTGCAATCACTATCAGAACAGACGGGAATGTCACGCGAGATTGTAAGAAAAGCATTGAAAATGCATAAATTTCATCCTTATAGAATGTAGATTCTTCGAAAGCTTCACGAGGATGGTTATGCTATGATATCACTAATCTTCTGTTGAACTATTATTATAGCGATGAGTATTAATTTTTATTCTGAATGCAATGTTAGAACATAAAATTGTCTATATTGGAAAGATTTAATAACATTTTTTTTGTAAGAAAACTCGACTGGCAATCTGTACCTTAAAATGCTTGAAGAGACTATCGATCCTCTTATAACTCACCAGCTAGAAACTCAAATAGATGCAGAAGGTGATGAACGTTTGCAGAAGGATCTATTACATTTCCAGCAGAACTCTACTTCATTTAATTTTTTTTCGTCTGACAGTGGTTTAACGAGAGATTTTCGAATAGACGGATTCAACACTCTTAGGTTTTTTTTCTCTGGGGGCATTTTGAATCCGTTGATTATAAAACACAATCTCATATTGAAGAAATTAAAAGACGAATTACATCAGCTTGCCAGTCAGTTCCTAGTGAATTTTTCGTATTGTTAGAAGGGATTTCGAAAACAGATTTTATTACTGTTTGGAACAAAATGAACAGTATTTCGAACAGTTTATAAGATAGGCGTGAGTAGATAAGTAGATTTCATGTTTAAAATGTCTTTCTCGCAAATAATTTTTTTTTGTGAAAGTAGCACAACCAACAAATAGAAAATACTATGCGAAATACAATTTATTCATATCATTCAAGGGTTCACACGATGCCAACTACTCTTCTAACCAATTTTATCGAAAGGCGTTGATACAATAATGCATCTTAGAACAGGCAACTTCAAATTACATGTATAAGTTCAGAACGCTATTTTTCGGTGACTGCTCAACAAAAAAATGAAACGTTAGGGTATCATTGAAAGCAGAATTGAACGCCAATCAAAATGATGTACCACTTGACACACCTTCCCATTTGATATTCTACGGGTAACCCTACCCCCTCCTTGGGGGTTGAACATCGACAGCTATAAATATTTCTTGAAAGTGTTCACCTTGACTTTAAAATTGACCTTTTTTTAGATTTCTCATATTATCTACTGAAAGGAAGATATTGAGGATGGAAAGTTTTTAAATTGATACCCTGTATATATTAATATGATAATGTAAGGAAAGGACGAGGCGGTTTATCTTTCCATAAGAAGTAGTCACTTCAAAACTAAAACTTTTGCTAACTAAGTTATCAAAATGTAAGTTCAAGGCTAGGTCAAGTAGGTATCTATAATATCTTCAGAGAAATTTTCACTGGATAAGAAAAATTTAAAAACTGGTCTGTTCCTGAGAAATTGCCAAATCATGTCATCATTTGAATTCAATAAAATAAATAACCGAATCGAAAGTTTTTATTTATAAAGTTATATTTTTGTTATACTCACTAAATATAATTTATTGAAAAATGGAAACAGGTGCTTGAGATTTCAGGAAAATACTTATTTCAAATTCAAAAATCATGGAGTTTTTATCGATTTTAATATTTGTTTCAGGATTGCTGTAATATTGTATGGTTTCCTAGTAGCATTCTCAACGCTTCTAGATATTCGAAGCAAAAATATTCAGCAAGGTATTTTTCATTCATTATTCAAAAAATTATGGATATGATACTCAGATCATTGAATAATTTCAATTATAAGATTGGTATAAGAACATATAATAAAACAGTGTTTACACTAAAAACTTCACAAGAAACGCGTTCAGCTACAATATCGCTCTCTCAGTCGAGCTGGTACGTACTAGTGTAGTGAAACTCACGTTAATCAATTTATTGGTGTGTAAATTGTTTTACTATCATGTATTGTGTTATTACTTTCCATATTAATTTCCATCAAGTAACGGGTCAGTGCATGAATAATATGGGAATCGCTTAGGGGCTTTGGCTAACCAATAAAGGATAACTTTGGTTACTTGCTTGTCTCGGTATGTTCGTTCAAATGCCAATAAAACTTCTTTATTTACGTATTTAGCAATTCTCACTTGGGATTCAACTGAATGTGCGTCTCATCAAAATGCTGTCTCAGAGGTTGTTGATGTCTCAAATCCGCTGCGTTATTATTTGCTATAGGTAGAAGTAGTTGGACTCTTATAATCAACTCAAATCTGATATATTTTGATATTTCAAAGGAAAAGTGGTTGAATTTTTTATGCTATAAAGCAAAATATGTTCATTCAGGTGGCAACAGTTTGCCGAATGAAGAGACGCCTTTTTCATTTTGATTTACTTCTCTACTCACAAAACTTATTTTTCCAACGGATTATGGGTTATTGATAGTGACTTGATCAATATATTAATTGTAATCAAATATATAAAAATGGATATTTGTTGGTTGGATGGTAAATGAAAAACTTCTACATATATAACTTCTACTTCACATGTATACGTAATTTTTCTTAGAAAAGGTTTATAGACTATACATTTTTCTGTAACTCGCCACTAGATGGCGCTGCAGAACAATTTTTTTTAAAAGCACTGTTCTATAGCGCTGCACACGCCCAAGTTCGTTGATTCTGATTCTGTCAGAACATTGGAACAGTAGCGATACAGCAACGTACTACTAGTACAGTATAATAATGACATGGATATGATTCGTCAGAGCTTAGTCGGATAATATCTCAGAGATATATCAAAAATGGGGGACGTATGGTTTTCAAACCAACGCACTGCTGGCATCTGCAGAAATGTGAAAAATAATGACATGAACTTATAAATATGTTATGGAAATGAAGAACGTGAAAGCATAACGTATAGTCTTGATATTACAACGAAATTTTTGGTTTAATATTTTACCTAATATGAAAGATGGAAATCCAGTGGAAAACTAGAGAACTAATTATTCAATTCTGCTATATTCTCTGCGAGAGATGAAAAAATAATAATTTTCATTTTTTCCAATTTGAAGTGAAGTAAAAAAAGACTACTCTTATATTCACATGGCACTTTTATGACTTTTTTGTCATAGACACGATGGAGCTTCTGCAGCTTTTGCATAGTATAGTATTTGTATTATTCAACATGTAATAACTCGAACTGAAATAAGAAGACATGAGTGGAAATTTAATACAGTGTTGTCTAGCTGATATAAATTCCAACTGACAGAAAATCTCGCCTATACGGTCACTTAGATTTTGACTCCTGTTAAGGTGTGTGAGTACAAACAAGTATTCACACTCTGCAACATGCTTTCGCCACCGTTCTGACGTCATAAATATTCGTCTGTTTGAAATTTCTGTAATTCATATCTTCTTACAATATTGTCGAATATTGCTTCTTGAACCAGGTTCAGGTGTTGCAGAAATGGGTTTAGAAAATTATGTATGGCAAAAAGCTAACATTTTCTTCTGACGCACTCTATAATGAATCTCAATGTAGATATGTGAAACAAATATTTGTTAACAAAATTTTACTTTATTTCAAAGCTAATAAAATTCAACTCACCCCTCATGAACACTTATTATTATTATTATCAAGTATCGGCCAGTTCTATTCAATTATTGGAAAAATTATTAGGCATATTGTGATGCAGTTAACGTGAATCGAAACTTCTTTTTCGATAGCCAACAATGAATTTTCACACAGCCCAGTGAATAAAACGTTGGATTTTTTTTCTCGAACCTATTGACTATTTCATTCATACTGACAGTTCCGACGGGAAAAATAATGATATATGGGTATTGTTTAATGGACGCAATACAAGCTTCCATTCAAGTCGCAATGTTTGTTTGTAAATATGTATGTAGATATGTTAGTTCAGATCACACTTTCTAAACAGTCATCCTCAACTGATTGAGATGAAGATGTGTTGCATACACGTTTAGTTTGGATGACACTGCATGGTTAGCTGAGTAAAGTAAATCTATATCTAATATTCAGGATCCCCCAATATGCCAAACTATTCTTTATGTACCTCAATGATGTGATTAATTAATGAAAGGGTTTGCTGAAAAAAATTCAAAAATTAAATGACGTCACTGTTAATCCAGTATGGTGGACCGCCCAAGATGGCAGGTTAGTAGTTAATTAACACTTCTATTATATAGGTATCAAACGAAAGGGTGTGCTAAGACGAATGAAATAAAATGATGTCACTTCAAAGCCAGTATGATGAATGTTGTTTATGCACTTCAGTGGTATGGGTATGGAATAAAACAATTGGCTGGAGGTAATACTTGAAATAAATTCGCGTCACTTTCATCCATTATGGCCAACCATCCAAGATTGCCCAATCACAAGAGGTCTTATAAATATACTAGCTCCTCTTTCTTTGAAATAGTTGTATTTCAATATAGTTATAATCAAAGTAGAAATACAAAATGGATACATAATGCGAACACTGTAAGGCACTCTAGCGAAAACTGAAAATGAAAAAAAAAATATTCAAAGTAAAAAAACATAAAAAAATTAACTTTAAATCATTCATGTTATTTTAGGAAATATATAAGATGATGATTTCATTCAAATAATGATGTAAATGCTTGTCGCGAGATTTATCTGCACAGGTATCTAGAACTACAACTACAATTTAAAGATAAAAAAATGTATGACTATTCATTAAAAAGGTAAATATTTTGACAAACTTCCATGTCATATAAATTGTTTGAATTTAAAGAGTATATTTTTAATAAGTGTATAATGAAATTAATTGATGAGTTGGATTCGATTGAAAATAAATTTATTTTGGATCATATCCATAATAATGAAACTCAGTTTTTTTCAAAATGAGTTTTTTTATCGATTCATAAAATTTTTGTTTCAACATATGAAGCATCTTATGTGTCCTTTAATTTTATTATTAGGTCTGTAAGTGAATATCAGGTGACGGTGGTGTTTTGTGTTGTGCTGAAGTAAAACAAATCGTTTTTTTTTATTTTATTTTTCAAATTACTTCAGGAGATAGTACATTACGATTATTCTCCCTACGTTACAATTGGCAGCAGAGAACGCGTTCTACGAAAAATGAGGACAATAAAAAACTAACTTCTATGCAGGGTTTTCGTTTTTATACGACAATACTTTTATTACTGACTCATACGAAGCTGTATTACTCGTTATCCTATTATAAAAACCCATCTTCAATCGAAAAGGTATAGCAATACTTCAAAAATCAATTTTTTCACTCTGAAACAATAAGACTTTTTCAGATGCTGGAAACTCCTTTGTTTATAACATCTAGCCATCTGGAAACTTTTTTGGTTCTCATATTTTTCGTGATATCTTCCTGGCTACTGACCAACCAAATATGTAATATTCACGAAGCACATGGCAAATTCACTTTAAAACAAGTTCTCCTGATCATAATCAACAGATATTTCAGGTAAGTCTTGAAATACTTTTCCCGATGTAAATAACCAAAAACACTTTCAAAGAGTTTTTCTGTCAAACTGAAAACTCAAATAGCTTGAGACAAAACCTAATATAACTGATTATTCAGTGACAGATTAAACACTGTTTTCGAAATAGAAAATTTCATCAGTGTTAAAGACAAACAAATAATATTGAGTATGAATGCTATTATAGAAAATATACAAATAAGTATTGAACAATCAATTAACAAAAGCTAATGAATGTTATATGTGGGATCAGAAAATAAAGTAACTGTAGTACACATAAATTAAAAAAAACATCGTCATTTCAAATTTCATAAGCAACTCTAAGTATTAACAGGAGTACATCAATTGGCAAAAATTGGTTCGGAACAAGATACTTGTATCATGAAGTACTCAATTCACTCAAAGTAGGAAAAAAGCCCTCTCGGAACAACTAATTTCATATAAATCTTGAATTTTACAAAAACACAATATAATATGAAAAGAAAACATTTTGCTTACATAAAACACTGTCATCCTCAATGACGAACATAGATGTTACGGAATGGGACACTTGCGTTGTTGCCTTTTCAGCATCAATCTGGATAACATTACAAGGTAACGCACTCCGTTTATTCATTTAATATTGATCTTATGCCACGAATGAGTTAAATATCCTCATGTCATCGATGACAGTACAATGACATTCTTTTGCTTATTTGATCAAACCCCAATCAAAGAAATCTTATTTGAATTGAAGGAGGTATATTTTCAGAAAAGATCAATTTTTGAGAAAAAAAAATTTGGTTTCCTACTCCTCCATCTTTATACAAAAATTAAATGTGGGAATCTTTCAAAAAAAAGGAAGCAATCAATTTTAAATGAAGATCCCAGTGTTTTTTTCACTTCATCAAAATGAATTGATAATCATACATATATAATTATGAGTAACACATCCCTCTGAATTTCGAAATATGCATAATACCGATCTATCTGATTTTCCTCCTCTGCCTATAACGTACATATTTTTCATGCGACGAATGATTGACAGACGTATATTACACTGATGGTTCTTTCGCTACATCTTTTCAGATTTGTCACAACTTACCTCTGGTGGAAGCAAGTGCTTCATTAGACACTTTTTTCATTTTTGAGGTAAAAAAAAAGAAACACAAATATAATGGCACCCTTATGATTGTCTTCAAGTTGAAATACATATTCTGATGAGTAACATTTGAAACCAATAGCGTGAAATAAATATGTATATTGAAAAGAATAAGACTACAAGTCTAAGTCATCGCCTGATGACACTAACTGGGTTATCGAGAGGCGCGTCGAGTGACAGCGATTTCATTCTAGTTAGGAAAAAGTGTTTTCAATAGATGAAGTGCATACCTATGAATGCCGTTTTTGTGCTCAATTTCAAAATTAAGTCTTTGAAGCCACCAACCAACTAAGGTAGTTTTACTTCTATCACTATCATCAACCATCAACATTATCAACCAACAATAAAGAGAACAAAATCAGGACTAGTAAGTACCCCAGTCTGCATGAATTCATTTATTGCCATAGCTCGGAGCAATTGTCCTGGAGGTGACAACAACATACAGTGGCTTCCTCGGGCGTGTCTTAAGACCCGAGGTAGCCATTGTATGGCAAAACACGTGTTACGTTTTTGTAAAACTGTCTAATGAAAATCACACATACGTTAAATATGAAATAGTTGTTGAATAGACAATACCTATATATACAATACCTATCAAAAGAGTTACTACAAAGTCTGCTTACTATTCGAAAATGAAATTTGGTAGCGACTTTCTCGATAACGAGAGATTCAACACCATTGTGTTTCTTATCGAGAAGTACTAAAGAAGATACGTTTCCATGTGAATTTTGTCTCACTTCAATATTTTGTTCGGTTGTTCGGTTCGAAAATCAAGAGGGACTATTTGCACCCGCACTGTTTATATTGAATATATTTATTAATCAAATGTTCATTTTTTGAAAGTACCTGCTATATCATTTTCATCCTAGTGGTAAAAATGAGTTGTTGAAAAACCCAGAGATGTGATTAATGTGTAAAATAGTTGAAATTCAAATTCATTTGAAACTTTGTTGATTTTTTCTTGGATATTAATTATTTTATTATGTTTTATCATGTATTCTTCTTTTCAACGCAATTGAAGACAATCATTTGTTACAAAGTGAACAATTGAGAAGTAAAGGAGATCAACAATAGATATAAGTGAAAAAATTATTTTCACTCCACCATTGCAATACATTTTGGTAATTGTCACCTACCACAAACTGAACACAATAAAAGTTGTTCATTATTATTTTAAGGACTGATAATTTAATAAATATTAATTCTAATATTTCATATGCTAAATTCTGACATATGGAATACGAAATAGTTGCCGATTGACTTCAAAACATTCGACGGTAGTCCAGTACGATACATTTGGGAAAATCAATGTTAACTATTATTCTTTTTTTGATTTTGAAAATGACGGAGGTTGAGATATGTTTTAGAAATTATCAGGTTTTAGTAGTAAAAATACAAGATATTGGTAAAAAACACATTTTCATATGTGAAAAATATATTGAATTCACGCAGTAACTCATCGTGATGAACAGGAAATCTGCCATTCCTGAAACATTTCTACATTACAATTAAGAATCATTCTTTTCAAATCGTGGAAAGTAAAAATTCACAAAATAGGTCAACAAAAGCTCTGATTTTGTACACAGAAAAATAATCACTTCAATACTATCAGTACAATCAGTTTTTAAGAATGATAGTCGAGTGCAATAGTTGTAGCAATTGATTATAAAAATATTAAAGTACAAGTACTCATGTTTTCATAGTATACATTCGGGTAATTGGATGAATTGATTTGTTGAGTATATTATTCATCAAATACACAGGTTCTTCAATATTTTTCATTTCTAGGCTCGTTTCAACAGTGATCGTACTCATTATATTGCTGAATACGTCGTGGTTTCATTATTTTGTTGGTCCTAATAATTTCGATATCATGAACTTCCACTTACTTGGATGCAAAAAAAATTGGCATGCAACTATTTTGTTTTTCAACAACATTCATGACATCAAAGATATGGTGAGTGATATTTTACATATCACCCAATTCGATTTCTGAATTTAATTAACTAGTATTTTTCAGTGTGTTGGTACGACATGGTACTTATCAGCAGACTTTCAAATGTACGTTGGTCATGTGATGGTTTTATATATCTCATTCAAGTATAACTTCAATTTGAAAAAAGTGTTTGTATCACTTTTATTTATATATTATACAGTGTACGGTTTGATGATATACATTAATGATACAGATTTAATATTCAAGACATTCATCAGGTAAGTGTTTCATCAAAATTGGAAGGCAATTAACTTTTACTACACTATTTTTTAGGAATTTTGAATATGGAAAAATTCTCGAGTCACAGCATTTCAATGTTCTTTACTTATCCACGTATTCCATTTGGTTGAGCAGTTGGGTCGGTATGATTTTAGGATCATGTTATTTCAAGATTTGCAGAAAAGGTCTCCCACCAAACAATGTGAGTTCATGATGTGTCATTTCACAATTAATGCATGATATATCTAAGGTTTGTGCAACCATTTTTTTCCGATATTAACTTCTATTACAATCAACGCCTCTTCGTTTTCAAATCTAAACTAGTCGAATCACTTTTAGGTCCAGATGTATAATGAGCTTTTTGTACACTCTTTGGTGAATCTTTTGTCTCATTGACATATAGATGGTGTTTCAATGGGTTCTCCATAATAATCTGTCAATGCTCTGAATAACACCCTAATCAAACCCAAATTGTAGCTGAAATATGTTGGCGACATTTATGGAATAGCCATTATTTCTCAAAGAAAAAATTTAAACTCGGCAGACATTTGTTACTTTATATACTTTATAACTGTTATGTAGAATCAACCGAAATTATTTGAAGAGATTGGATTACAACTGTTCAAATGAATAACAATCAGATGGTGTTCTGAGATTCCCATAGAAAACAGTTGCTTATTGATTTTTACTATCAACATGACAATATCATTGAAATATCTCATTGTATCAGCTCCCAGCTTTTTACATTTGGGGAATAGAGGGAATAAGCACATAAGTCAAAAATGTCCACTTTTCAGGAGGGGATAAAAACTGATTTATTCAAAAATAAAACAACATACTATCAGTACTCTTGGATTAATTAAAAATTTTTGCATTTTACACCCATACACAGATTTGGAACAAAATACATAACAGAATGTAGTGATATTTGATTGACTTGTTGCATCCGACCCGAGAAACAGTTATATAATATTGACTTACGTGATCTGCCACACAGTAAAAAACAAAATCCTTTTCTACTTAGATTGAATTAACCAGAAAAAAGTAAGTGGAAAGTAAGTGAGTTAAAATTATAAGAACTAAAATAATCAAATTCTCAAACTGAAATAACAAAAATCGCAGTTTTTCAAGTGAGTATTTGAAAAGTTAGTGTCCGGAATATTTATTATGATTGTCAGCATCAATCTCATTCGAACCTGGATCTGTCGATACAGTTGAATCGGATGAAATACAGGTGTAATAAACTCTAGTATGAACAACAGATCAGTCTTCTTTTCTGTAGATATAAGTAATAACGTACTTCTAATTTTTGGGACGTTGCCAACATCAGTTAACCATTTCGCAGATATTTTTTGTAGCAAAAACGACACCTTCTGGTATGGTACATAGTCATCTAAGTTCATTTCAAATTGGATAATACCAAACCGTTCGCTGTACTTTAAGGTACGCACAGGTTGCCACTTAAAATCTTTTTTCCTTTTCACTAATATACCTTTCAACATATTTGGAAATTCTAAAAAGTTGTCTTGGATCATCTCAATAATCGAAAATCTAGGACCGCACGATCGGGGCAACTGATTCCAATCATGGGGACGGCCAATCAAAAAACTGTTTTTTTGTTTTTTCTTTCAAATACAGCATAATCAGCATCGACCGTGTGTGAGTGTCCAGACAACATGAATTTATATTCATTTGTGCAAATTCTTGGACGCTTTTGCAAATCTAACTTTATATAGCATCGGCGCTACATACGAGTTCTTGTTCTGTTCTACGCACGTATATGAATGCACGTATATGTAATTCTATCC
>WOGJ01215480.1:0-12244 GCA_015342185.1 Leptinotarsa juncta | reverse complement strand
TGGAGCAAGAATCCAATATCTCTGCACGAGAAGATGTTGGAGACTTTGTAAACCTGGGTGCACATATTGTAAGTGAGTATGTTCAATGAGGATTTTAGTGAAGGATAGGGTGTTTCTGATCTTAGCTAAGGAGGAATTTTGCAAACTTCCGCCCACCCTGAGGATTCCCAGAGAATCAATGAATGGAGTTAATTTTATTAAATATTTTGGGAGAGATTTATTTTGTTTTAAGAGAGTAATTTCATTCGAGAAAGATTGATATCACACAAACTTTATTGAATGAGTGAGAGCTGAAATCTTATTCAGAGGGGAGAAGAAAATCAGAGTGTTGTTTGGAGACATTTCGAGAAATATTAATAAAGCGAACAGTGTACGCGAGAATTCTTGGAAAATTGAGAAAGGAGCTTAAATCAGTAAGAAGAACAGTAATAAAATGAGGGGTTTTCCGGGATTCTTCTTGAGTTTCCGTAATCTCGGAGAGATTAGCCCCTATATCAGAAGGCCAAGAATTTTCAGGAAGAGTGAAACAGTACGGTCCCGCCCACCACATCCTATTACTAAGCAAATCATGTGGAAGCGAGCCACGCGAACCAACATCTGCTGTATCATACTGAGATCTGACATGTCGCCAGTGAGACGTAGATAAATCTTGAATCTGAGCCACTCTATTGGCAACAAAAGTGCAGCATTTATGAAGAGATGAATATAACCATGAAAGCACAATGGTAGAATCCGTCCATGCAGTAAAGCTCTCGACTTGAATTTGGGATTCAATAATCCTGAGAGTATAACTTTAGAGCTTCTTTAATAACAAAGCTCCACAAAGTTCAAGACAGGAAATGGAAAGCTAATTTACAGGGGCTACTTGCTACTTCCCTGCGACGAAATGGACATATATATAACCATCGGCCTGGACACAACGCAGATATACAACACTGGCATATCCTCGTTCAGAAGCGTCACAAAACCCATGCACAGTACATGAGAGAAATCTTTTTGATACCATGTTCCTAGCAATATTTGATTGGGAAATATGAGAGAGTTCACTAAGAACTTTGTTCCAGACAGAGGTAATATGCTAAGGATGAGTTTTACCCCATCCTAGTCCAGAGATCCATAATTGTTGCAAGAGGGTCTTGAGAAGAAAAGTGAGAGGAGTTAAAAAACCAAGTGTATGAGAAAAATGAATTAATTTTCAAAGAGAATAATTAAAACTCATATGAGAGATAAATAATACAGACACAATATTATTTTAATATGTGCGAATGACCGATTATATTGTAAAACGAGAGAGTATATACTTTACTAGTAGTGTTCCAATGTTTTGTCAGAATCAGAATCCACGCGAGCGCAGCTTTATAGAACAGTGCTCCAAAAAATTGTTCTACAGCGCCATCTAGTGGGGAGTTATTGAAAAATTGATAGCATAAAAACCTTCTATATGAAAAATTACTTATACATGTCAAGTATCATCACGATCGGTTGAGCGATGTAGACGTTTATCACTTACCAACCAACCAACCAACAAACATCCATTTTCATATAATAGCTTATATGATAATGTATTATGAGTATCCATTCAATCATCTACCAGCGAGAATCGAGAATTAAAGGGATTTTTTGGCTGAACAAAACATTCACCGGTAAAAAACCAAACGTGAAAGAAATATTGCCAGAAACTAAGTTGAGCGTTCGCACCTGAAGAGGAATAGGAATTTAAATCGAGTGAAGTACGAATTTTTTACTTATGACTTGAAACAAAAAAACAATAACAATGTTATTACCACCAATATAAATCCGCCTTGAAGGACCAAAATTTGGTGTGTTTTTTAATTTTAGCAGACTGTATATAATAAGGTTACTGAGACTTTTTAAATTATTATTTCTACAGTGATATTATTTCTATCACTGTATTGTACTTTCATGACATACCTTGACGAGTTGAGCTATATAGATGCGCCGACAGATTTTTAGACACTGGTAAGAGAGGCGGTAAGTCCCTCGTTTTGTAGTACCACACACGTACGCTCGATACTCGAAGGGAGTCGTGTCAATATAAATACATTCAGTGTGATACAAAATAAATGAGTTTAAATGAGAATCGAACAGATGTTTCATTTAAAACAAAATAAAATATTACAAGCAAGTCAGTGGCGAACATTTGTTGGTCAGTAATGTTGGCAGACCTGTGTCCTGAGACGCCACTAGACTCAAATATGTGTAAATTTTTAAGGATCAATGAACCTGCTATCACTGAAAATAACCTAGCCAAATGCCACCAAAATCGCATAAACGAGGGATATTTTCATCATTTATTTTATAAAATGTCAACTTGAGAACAAAGCATTCCCAGCCATACGTTAATACGAACTTTTTTTTAATAAAATTAGCTCTTATTGAACGCACCCATTTTTCTCTGCAAATAATAGGGAACACCCTGAATGGAAAATTTGAAGGCGTACTTTTTCGTTAATGAATTATTGCCTTTTTTTAATTCTTTCTCTACATGATTTGTATTTATGTGATTATACCATACCTTCCGGGTTACATTTTTCGAGAAGTAAGTCTGGCCAGTTGCAGCCGTGGATGCGTTCATCATAAACCAATCCTGGTTCGCACTGGTTGGGAATTGGTTGACCATATTCACATTTGAGGTAGTGTACAGAGCATTCTGCACCGTCTGGGTAGATTCCGAATTGGTATTCACATCCTGGGCTGCTGATTGGAGTCACTAAGAAAGGATTGTGATCAGTTTAAAATAACAATAAATAAAATTATTTCTCAAAGGATATACGTGGAAAGTTGGAAAAATAAGGTGAATGATAAAATTTCGCGGGCTACGTACCTATATTTGATTATCGATTTTTTTATGTTGGTGTACTAGTGTCAGCTGTTTAGCATGTTAAGTCATAAAAGTTAAAGTGTTTTGTGTGTTCGGCGATTTTCTTCCTTTGAGAATTCAAAAAATTCAAAAACACTTGGAATGTGGACAGTGAATGACGGCAAATCGGTTGGCTCATGCCATGCGATTTTTTTGGAAATTTTGGGCATGAAGCTTGTGGGAGCAAAGTTAATTCCAAAATTGCAGAATTTTGACCAAAAAACTGTCGCATGGATTGTAAAATGAGGCCAATGGTGATTCAGATTTGCTCAAAATGTTCGTTACTGGTGACGAATTATGGATATATGGTTAGGATCTCGAAATCAAAATCCAATGGTCCCATTGGAAGAGTGCAGGAGAGCCAAGACCAAAAACAGCACACCAAGTTCAATCAAATGTCGAAGTTTTGATCAGTTTTCTTCAATTATCTTGGCGTTGTGCATCGAATGTTTTTGCCACATGATCGGTCGTTCAATAAGGAGAATATTATCTTGAAGTTATGTACCGTTTGCGAGAAGCAATACGAAGAAAATCTCCGGTATTGTGGAAAAACAATTCATGGCTTACGGATGACGATAATGCACTTTCTCACTCAGCATTCCTTGTTCGTTTTTTTTGGCCAAAAACAACACTGTAATTTTGCTTCAGCCAATATATTGACCAGATTTTCCCCCTGTGACTTTTCCTGTTTCCAAGATTGAAGATACACATGAAAGAACAGGGTTTTGCGAAGACTGATGAGATAAAACCGAATCTGTTTAAATCTGTTTAAAATGTGTTTTTCCGTTAATCAGCTGAGAGAGTTCAAAGAGTGCATAGCATAATCGCTTCGGGGATTGGAAAAAACGCTGACACAAGTGTATTCCATCTAAAGGATGGATTCGGAGACAAAATGGATAAATAAATGAAGATGTTTTTGAGAAAAATTAAAATTCATCCCAATTATGTTACTTGTGACATATTCCAAGTTTCATTTTGTCAAAACAGATCAAATTTCCATTACATTATTGATTTTACGGTTAACAATGAACCCTCTTTCATAAGAGTTGTTATTTGTTCCTAATGAAACCGATACTGAGTTATTGAAAAATTTCTTTTCCGATGGAGGGTATGAGGTCACAGTGTAACTATTTTTTCCAGAAATATTTTGCCTACTTCATACCAATGATTTTCTTGCAGGATGCATAATCATCTACAATACCCTGTTGTGGAATTGGCCGCGGTGGTAGTGCGCCGACTCACGATCGGAAGATCGTGGGTTCGATTCCCGCCTCGACCAGATATTTTTCTCGAGAGAATTTATCTGGTTGAAGCTGGAATGATTCTGCGACCATGTTAGGAATCACACGATAAAAGGTAAGACCTCGTTAGTTCTTAGCTCGCCCAAGTATCTCAACTTTCTTTATCTTCAACAATTGAAAGTTTTCAACTATTTACACAATTCAAATATCAGATAAAAGTCATAATCAGTATCACTGCTAATAAAATCTCATTAACAACATATCACTTCAAGAGATGACTTAATAAACTTCCAAGATCATTTGGTGATTTCAACGAGAGATTAGACAAGTAATTCATATCCAATAATTGAAAACATATCATTATGAATATGAATGCTGGGAGGTGCAACTATTGAAGAAAATATGTCTGATTTCGAATTTGAATTTGTACGAATGATTTTTCGAATGAACTGATTGATGAAGCTTAATGTATTAATATAATAAAATAATATAATATGAAAACTGGTTGTCGTTCTATATAAAATATTTATAACTGGTATTCACAACAAATTATGTTATTTCTTCTAGAGCTAGAAGAATCATATGAAACCCTATTTGAGTATTTTTTAAATAAATATTATAAATTTGCATCATTCAGTAAAGGAATACTTTCATGTCATATTGTGCTTTTCATGGGATTTCAATTTGCACAAGGAAAGTCATAATTCAAGCACTTGCAATCTCGTAGAATTTAACGAGATTTTGAAACTTATTATATCAAATTCACATTCTCTATAGTAGCGACCATTGAAACAATCAGAGCATGAAGATTTACACCACAACAATCTTATACCTCACATTACTTACGATCAGCTTTTCTGTGTCCACAATCTACGGCCCAGTTGTAATTACAATGATTGTGAACATTTCCTTTACCGTCAAACAGCAAACCGTTTTCGCAAGTTTCTACGGTGAGAGTACCATTGGTGCACAGGAAAAAAAGATTACAGGATTCCGGATGAGCGTAAGCTTGAACTCCGTGCTGCTCTGGACAGGAAGGGGCGTTTTGGACTAAAACACCTCCATTTACTGAAAAATTTAATGAAACTATAGTCAAATGAAATAAAAAGAATTTACCAGAATAAGTTTTTTAGCAATATTTACGCTTAGAAGAGTTTCATCTTCCTTTCTGTCAGATTTCGAAATAATATCACTGATGAGATACAACACAAAGTTGATCTATTTCCATAACTTTTGAGTGGGGAATGATATCAAGATTGAACGAAGTTTGTATAAAGTACGGTATTACTTGTCGCCAAGAAAGAGATATTAAATTTTGCAATCTGTTGCAAGGTAATTTCTTTGATATATATTTTATTTGTATCGGGCGTATGAACTGTTTCCTTGAAACTTAAAAGCATATTCAGATATTTAATATTTGTCCATTCACTGCTTAGATAACTTAATGAATTCTTAGTAGCGGTGTTCAAATTTTCTCACCATTCTATAGTATCATTATTTATTTTTGTTAATCCTTCAATTATTTCCCAATCGTACCAACGAAAACTGATAGTGATTCCAATAGACATTTAGTAATACAAATTCAGATTTCAATAAAGCATTTCATGTTCATTCAAAGCCATAAATTTCTGAAATGAATCACACAAATCATGGCGAAACTATAATTCTTACTTGAATTTAATGAGAACGTTTCAACAGAATGCATAAATATCGAATCAAAAATATACAGGGTGGGCCATCGAAAACTTGACAAGGAGGGAAGAATGTGTCGCGACACTATGTTTTCGATTTAATTGCAAAAATTCGCGCAACTGGATCTGTAACAAATAAAAAACGGCAAATCGAACCAGCAGTAACAATTGAGGCGACACAAGTGGCAATTCTGGGCCATGTTGAGCTTAACCATACTTTGAGCGCAAGAAAATCAGCATTTGTTTCCGGGGTGTCACGAACTAGCATTCGGCGTATTTTAAAAACCCACAAATTAACGCAAGAACTGAATGAAGACGATTTCGATCGACGCTTGCAATTTTGCGAGTTGGTTAGTGAACGAGCGGTGGAAAATCCACAGTGATGAATGTTTTTTTTTCTAAATAGCACACTTTATCGCCATAATTGTCGCTATTGGGCTGATTCAAATCATCCCATTTTTCATGAAGTGCATACTCAACGTCAGTATTTAGATCAGACTTTTCCGGATCACTGGATTGTGAGGCGGGGCACTATCGAATGTCCACGACGATCACCACACCTTTCGCCGTTAGATTTCTTTCTGTGAGGTCATTTGAAAAGCAGAATTTACCGTACTCTTCCTGCATCACTTGAAGATTTACGGCAACGAATCATAGATGAATGTCGCCAAATCACTCCAGAAATGCTCCACAATGTTCGAGAACGTTTCAAGCAGAATCTCTATTATTACATGGAAGCTGGAGGTGCCCATTTTGAGCATATGCTAACATGATAATAAAGTAAGTAACTTCAACTCTAAATTTAATATGGTTCGTTCAAATTTAAAAAAAATTTACACCGTTGTTTAGAGAATTCCCAGATCTTTCAAACGATGTGCGCCTCGCCCCAGTTCCCTATTAAAATTCCAAGGGTTGTTCATCCCTCTGCTCCGGGGTTGAAGTGACAACGATGTAAATGGGGAAAAACTGTCTCCCTTCCCATAAAAATCGACTTGTCTGAGCGTTTTTTAGGATTTGCAAGATTAGTACTCAAAACCTTCATGTCAAGTTTTCGATTGCCCACCCTGTATTATTGAATGTAAGTAATATGGACATAATTATGATGAGTTTTTCCACAAATAGGAAGCAAATCACATGATAAATACATAGAATTTGATTGGAGAAATATGTAAATTGACACCAAATATAAGAAACACTTTATTGTGAGATTTGCACTACACAGTTTCACAAAAACGCAACACGTGTTTCGCTATACAATAGCTTCTTCAGATTTCTTCAGTAAGTATAAACACGCCTGAAGAAGCTACTGTATAGCGAAACACGTGTTGCGTTTTTGTGAAGCTGTTTAATGAAAATATCACAATAAATTGTTTCTTGAATACATTATGGCTTTTCATCTATCATCGGCAGATTATATCACATATAATTTCCGCGGTAAATTTTCTCGTGAAAATTCATATGTCACTGTTTCTATTTGTCATGCTATACTTTGCTGTTTTCAGACTTTCGAAAGCATCTAGTGTCATGTACCGATCTCAACGATTTTTGAGAGTTTTTATTTTTTCTATGGCCGATTCCGAAGCGTTTTGAATCACACAAGATTTTTTCGGTCCCCGAAATCGGATATTACCTATGTGTTCCTTGAAACGAGTCTACATAGCCCGCTTAGTCAGGCCGATGTATTTTTTGTCATGATTTTAGGTAGAAATTCGGCGAAAATTTTCTCGTGAAAATTCTCACTAGTTTTAACAAAGTGATTCATATAATGAAGAATAATGGACTATTTCGAATATGACCTTTTTCACTACTCGCAGTTGTTATGCCACACTTTGCTCTTTCCAGACTTTTGAAAGCATCCAAAAATTCAGTGTCATGTATCAATCTACAATTTCAGGTAGTTTTTATTCATCATCATATGGCTGTCCTTCAAGGCGATTCAAGCGACAGTGTATTTTTCTGGTCTCTAAAATAAATCATATATGTGCAACGTGTTTCTTGAAATGAATTTTAATAGTTCGCTCAGTTTGACCACTATATTTTTTGTCACAGCCTTGACAGCTTGTTTCATACATCCGCGTATTTGGATATTTTATCATTTTTAGGGTTACCTTACATTTGTTCGGAGTGTTGAGTTGTGAAGGCAACATTTTCGTTCAACTTTTCGAAAATTCGATCTAATCCATTAGTGTTTCTTGGTTCATATGGGAGGACAATGAACTTTGAATTGATATCTTTTTGGAAAGTAGAAAACTTTACTAAGATTCTATGTGAATTTTCGTTTCCTAATTAACTTATCTACTATACTGAAAAGATACACGTTGCTTTCAGTTACGTCCCCCATAACATTTTTCTCAATATAATATCGTTGTTTACTCAAAGGGAATATAACAACTCTATGGACAAGAAATGTTAGTTCTGCCAATTTGTATTGTGAACAACGATGTGAGCTATCAGGAATATATCTTAAAATATTCTTCTTATACGGATTCATGTGAAATAATAAAACAATTGTGGGATTGAACGAGTATCAAACTATTAGTTAGACCGCATATTTTAAAAAGTGTAGGATTAGAAGTCTGAAGACTCCTGTTCAAAGCCGGTGCAATCAAATTTTTACACTTCTTGAGTGCGATTGTTCATTTCTGAAGCCATCTTGAGAAATTTGTTTCTCGGTAATTCATTATAGGGACCGTTCTAAATAGAATTATAAATTCTCTCGTAGTAATCTGATTTGTTTAAGATCACAACCTTATTGCTATTGTTTCCTTTCAGACATGAAATATCTTTCTCTCTCAATAATTTGATAATCTTTCTCTCTTTCTTTTTCTACTTGGAATCACTGATGTATGTCTGGAAGTGAAAATGTACTCTGTCAGACATAGTTTTAAAGTAGTTTCAGAGTTAGGAATTGACGGATCTCATCTCCTGAAGACGCCAACATACTTTAAGATATAAATTATTCCCTCTGAGAATACCCCTTACGAAATTCAGGAATTACACCCCTCATTCGAAATTTAAATCTAAATCCACCCACCATTACTTCTGATAACTAAGACATCCATGAATGGTAACTCCTTGTTTATAATTTCATATATAAACTTATTGTTCGGGCATCTGTTGCTGAGAGATGAAACCTAGTCATCTACCTTAGATTGTTTCGTATCAAAAATCACAAATAAATAATATACATGTCGGATCCAAGTCCGTGGAAAGTAATCTAACTTCTTTTGGCTAATCTGCTCACAAACAGATTAGCCATTTCCGTGCTGTTTGTAGGAACAAAATAAACAGTTGTTCAACTGGAAGCAATTCTGTTCCGTGCAGATTTTAGTTAGTTGTATGTAATTTTCAACTAATTTCCCAATGGACCATTGACCCTCTGAAGGTTCCTCAAATAATCAAAAGTTTTTGGTAAAGGGTCACTTAGGAACAACGAGAATATATCAAAAGGTACCAAAATCTTTTCACCTCGCAACTTTACATCCTTGATTTTATCTATAAATTCATGCAAATTAACAAAACTTCAACTGAGATTTAGAGACTTTTAAACTATCTGATTTGGCAATTTTCTAAGTAAAGGAACTTATGGCTTCGCACCGACTTGCCAGATTTGTGCTCTTTTGGTAGACGGAATATTTTAGGAACTGTAGCATCTGAAACCTGTAGACTCGTGTTCAAAGCCAGTGCGATCAAATTTTTATACTTCTTGGATGTGTTTATTATTTCTGAAACCATTTTAGGCAATGGATTCTGTGTTAATTTGTTTCAGGGACCGTTATCAATTGAATTATCAATTCTCTCATAACTTATTCAATATCAAAACCTCATTGCCTTTATCTGCATACAGATAACATATTCCTGAAATCGTTGAATCTGTAAATAACATTAGATTTTGGAGTACTTTCGGAAGTCTGAAAATAGTAAAGTTTGGTACGAAAATTATAAACAGTGATCAAGGTCCTATTTTAAAAGCCCATTGTTCACCTTCATATGAATGGCTCTGGTGTTATTGATTAGAGGAAAAAAATGTCCCAAAGTGGAAGTGTACTTTGTTAGATATAAACAGAGACCAGTTTTAGAGTTAGGAATTAGTCTAACTGATGAAGGCATCATGTACCGAAACGCATCTTGAATAAATTATAAAAGATATCATGGTTAGGAATTAGTGTACTTCATCCCCCGAAAATGCCAAATTGGAGTAACACGCACCTATATACATTATTTCACTAAAAATAACCCCTCTTCCAGAATTCAGAAATTATCGCTTCCGAAATTTAGATCTTGAACCGCCCTTGCCTCGTATTTATTCTAATGTTGAAGGACTAATTCCATTACATGTATTTTCACCTTTGAGAAGAATTATTCACCTAGATAAATTATAAATACAAATATCGATAATGAAAACGAATTATTGATTTTTTGTAAATATAAAAATGTTTGGATAAGAAAGATTTTGGTTTTCTAATTCTCCATATTATTATTGACTCATCGAATAATCATTATTACATAAAAATATATTTTTCAATAATATTAAATAGTCTCACTTATTAGGATGAAATAAGTAAAAAAATGTTTCTGTTAAATGGTTTCATTGAGAACAAAAAATATAATAATGTAAATAATGTACTAAAACTGAAAAATAATTCGGAAAGTCCTAAGTAGCAGTTATCACATTACTCTCCTCAGTATTGATTAGATAAAAAATAATAAAATCGTTGGGCTTAGCGTAACCTGAGTAAATATGTAAATACTGCGCCCAGCCATTTAATTATTTTTTAATCTGATCAATACCGTAGATTGCTGTGTGATGACTGCTACCTAGGACCTTCTGAATTATCTTTCAGTTTTTAGTACATTACCAACATCATTATTACCTTTTTTTTCAATAAAACCTTTTAACATGAACACTATTTTACTTATTTTATTTTCAAAGTTTCCTGATCATAATTTTGTTATTAAATTCTTCTAGTTCTGTTTATTTCATTCAATACCTCATTATTACAATGTAATGTCTAATCCGCCATTTTGAAGCTGAAGCCATCTTGAATTTGCATCTTTTTCAAAGTGTACTACTATTTTACTAGTCAAGCACTGTCATTTGATACCCATATTGAGGTAGTTACAAAAAAATATGTAATCCCACATTTTGTAGCTGCCGCCATCATGGATTTACAATGATGCAGAATTTATTAAATTGTATAGTCATCGAAACTGAATGTGTGTACTAAATATCAGATCATTTTTTCAACCCAAACAAACAGGGCAAAGCTTAATAAAACCTTTTAAAAATTGTCATTCAGTATTGTTTGACACTTTCAAAATATTGAAACAAACCATTTTTCTCGAGACAGTTTTTCAGTTTGTCAGTAACCAATGAGACAAAAATTTTGACGGCTAACTAGTTATTATTAGATTCTTCAAAGTGTTTATTGTGTTTCCAATCTGTTTATTTCAAATTATATACTTAACCTCTTTTGTCATATTATATTTGAAGGTTAACAAGAATGATTAATGTTTTATCCCTTTCACTACAAATGTTGTAAAATAAATTTTGATCATTACCCTTCGTTTGATGATTTTTGATATGAGATATTCCAGTTCATAATAATGAAAATTGAGGTATACTCACTTAATATTAAGTAATCATAATTCAATGATTATAATAATTCAAATCAGTTTCACGTTATCTGAATTACGAACATAATAACCAAGACATCATTTAATATTGAAGAATACGTACTTCATGTATTTTAAAGAAATAAACGTTCAACAATAGGTACTGATCACTTGCTGACATTTCAGTTAATTACTTTATAATATTAATGTTCGTCCGGAGAAATTTTGTACATTCTTCATCACTAATCAAACAATCCATATTCTTTCACTACCGTTCTCGAAATATTATTCTTCTTCGTTTGTCCCAAAGTGAAAGTAAACTCCGAAATGAATCTGAAGAATTGGAATATTTCTTTTCAATGTTGAATATTTTATATCACCACACATTACCGCGTTTAGTACTTGTCTCGAATGATTAAAAATAATTATAATGGAATAACCGGTTGTTAGCCCAATTCCGAACAATATGCATGAAAAAATGGTGATCAGTGTTGTTGATTGCCCTGAAATAATTCCACATCGTTCCAACATTTTTTTCTACACTACCTTCGGAATTCGAAAGTTCTTTACAGGGTGTCCCGTACTAGTTGACAAAAACTAACTCAATTTCGTAGTTTATACAAATTTGCTACTAGATTGATCATCAAAATTTCAAATGATGTGATCTGTTATGTTAACTGTAGAGCGCATATTGAACTAATATCATTTTTGACCAATATGCTGAAAAATGATCATAAGTTCGAATGTTTTATGTACCAGGCCCTAACTATACCAGTATTTGAAAAAAGATTTTTGTCTTTCTACCCCAACCACAT
>WOGJ01215350.1:0-12550 GCA_015342185.1 Leptinotarsa juncta | reverse complement strand
ATTCCCCAGTTAATTCTTAGGCTTAGTAATCTGGAGTACACTCCACACCCTGAGCCTTCTTTGGTTTTTGAGCCGTCTGTATAAATCCGGAAGTGAACCTTTGAAGATAGTTGTTTTATGGTTTGTTGAAGTTGACGTTGATTTGTATTGGATATTTAATTATGTTCGTTATGAATCTCATTTTATGGTATAATTAGGAAGAACTTTTATTAGCTACGATCATACGGAATATCACCAATACAAATTTCACATCTTGCACTTTTATAAATCAATCACATGTAAAACAAAGTACATTAGCATCATATATGATATTTCTTTCAACGACATTTTAACCTTTTTCAGACTTGTACAAAACACCGAAATTTCATTTTTGTGAATGTAAAAACCTCACTTTTATGCAGCTGTATTTTTGAATGTATCAGATTCGATTGAAATTCGTATGAAAATGCGTAAATGATCATTATTATTCTCAAAACTATCACAAAAACTGTGTTTATAGGGTGAATAGGTATTTCATTATCGATTTTTGTACCATTAACCGCCAAATCTTTAAATGAACGATTTGTTTCGTAGAACTTTGGTATATTTCTGAACATTCAATAATATCTAAAATTCAACAATAATCAAAGATCTACATGGTATTATTACGCATAGATATAACGAAATTCATAGCAGACTTTCTGGCTACAAAATAAACACAAACAAAAAAAATTAAATTCCCTGTGTTTTCTATTCAGAAATATAAGGAATTTCTTTATATCACTCACAGGTTACATGTAGACTGAGATATGGCATATGCATGTGGGGTAACTCTACATTGGCATCTGAAGTATTCATAGTACAGAAACGGATTTTGCGAATACTGGCTGGAGTTAACAGCACTTTTTCTTGTAGGAGTTTAATCAGGCAGTTTAGGGTTATGACTCTTGAAAGTCTTTATATTTTTGAATTATCTTTATATACTTTTAAGAATAAAGATAAGTTCTTACTGAACTCAAATGTCCATAATGTGAATAGGAGACAAAAATCAAATTTTCATATTCCGTACTGCAAGTACAAAATTTCATTCGACACGCCATCGGTGAAGGGGAAAATAATTTTTAATAAGCTGCCAAAATACCTAAAGGAGGCACGCACCTTTTACGCAAAGGATTTTTTTTTATCAAAGTTCAGAAGGTGTACTCGTCACTGAAACAAATACAGAACGTGTGCTGACACCTTTATCAGAAAGACCACTCCCTAAACCTGCGGAGTGAAAGATCAATGGCTCTGAGAATCGAATGCACTGAATAGACTGAAACTGAAAATGACTGAATTTGATCGACCTCTGCAGTTATGTATCAAGTCAAATATAATGCTGAGGTTAGAAAGAGTAGAGGCGACCATATTCATCTTACCACGAACCATCACATCTCCATCAGAAATATCGCTCTACTTCGAAATACAGACAACAAAAATGTTTCCTCAATAAAGAAGTATTGAAGAAATCCTGACACTGAGGCAACAAGAAGAATATAGAAGCATAAATTGTATGTTGAGGAATTTGTTCTTTCCCGAGAGTTCTAATGACCAGATCTCTAGGATTCGATGGCGATACTTGTCTTGGAGAGGGTTCTTCTCTTTGACTAACCCCTGAGTGCACAATAAGAAAGGCATCTGTGATAGCACGTGTGAACTCTTTAACAAGAACATAATTATCTCCTGTAGCAGAAATATTTTAAATATAAAAGGGGAATCCCTTGTAGAGCCGAACTCCAAGGGTGCTGCTACTAATGTTTTTCGTATTATCAATCACTAACAGTCATGTGTTGATTTGGTACGGTATATCATTTTTATGTTTTCTGACTGATATCAAATAAAATGCCACATGGAGTATTTGTGGAGCCATTTCAATAAAGACAATGATTTCAGTGTAACAGCTAACTCCAAAATTAAACGTACTCTGACAAAGGACTGACAAAACGTGAAAATTCCCAAATTCATTATCAATAGTTAAAACGCTACCCTAGCATTTACTCTCTAATAAATATAGATGAGTTGCGCTAACAGTAAGAAAGAATAAAATCAATATGTTGACAAATTCCTTCTAACCGATCGTAAATATTTAAAAGTGATGAAAAGGAGCCGTTTGAGTGTTTATGAAATTGAATCTTTTCAGTGCGTTAGTTTTTGAACACTGGCCTTCACGCATTATTATATGAAGAACAAACATTATTACCTACTAACCAACTAATCTAGTTGAAATTCATGTTTAAAAAAACTCCTAAACAAATGAAAGGCAATCAGTTTTGCGTTAGTAACCCAAAAACTATTAGGAAACAACAATAAATGATTCTGAGAAAATTTACAATAGAAAAGTCCCAACTCTCGGAGCCCCGCGTCCATTATATAGTGTCACACATAAAGTTCACGACTTATGGAAGTTTTCTTTATTAATAGATATAATGAAAATTTTACTTCGCAGTTAGTTTGTGCTTGAAAAATGAGTAAAAAACCAGCCTCACTCCTTTTGTTATGTACTATTCTAAACCTGTCAAATTTGACTCTCCTACTGTCACTTCGACTTTTTTACAATTTTCATTATTTTTTGAAATTTTCGCCCTATCGATTCGAACGAAATGCGAGACCTCAATGTCACATCTTGCCCAGAAAATACCCGTATTGGCCTGTTATCATAAAAGGAAATTAATACACCTCCACAAATTCGTCTTTGTTGTTGCAGAGTTCATCTAGTTTTTTTATTTCATTGTTAAACTTATTCGTACATTCGTCGTACGTACTCGCGCTAAGAGCGCGCGAATGTACGAATGATTCCCCACCACTCTAGAAGCAGCGAGAATAATGCTACCGACTTCGACGGAATTCAGGCGAAATTTCTACTGCCTTCGAGTACGATATATAAACGCTAGCCACGATCATATCGACACAGTCAAGTGGAAGTTACAGTGCGGTACGCAAAGTGATCTAGTAAGGCGATATACATCGAATAACAGTTGAAGTTTTAGTTGTATCTGAAGAGAAATAAAGTTAAGTTTGATTATTCAGTGTAGTCAATTATTGTTCAGCCCACGGGGAAAAACGTAACATTATATTTGATAAAAAAATATATCTCAATTTATGAATTTATCTAAACTAATATAAAAAGCAACGATTTGTTTGTAATGGAGAAACTCAAAACACATTCTAACCGATTTTGAAAATTCTACCATTTACTCGTACCTATAGACAGTTATACTATCAGCGATTAACACAGGCTGTATTTTATTTTAGAAATAGAGTAATGTAACAAAAGATACCAAATATTTTCCTATAAAAGTAGGTTATGTACGCGCTGGAGGACTGGCTACACTAACTGAAAAAAATAAAAGTTGACATACCCTCTATATACCGCTCACTAATAGGGGTAAGCTGAAAGAATCGATATACATTTTTCTGCATATGTCTGCATATTATTAACGTTTTCTACTGATTACAACTACTTTATGATGGTTATAAACTGATAAATCAGTATTTTTCCTTGAGAAAAGTGTATTGGTTTTTACACAATAACTTATCGGTTAGAAGTGTGTCCTTCCACTCCTGTCTAAATAGGAAAACCACAAGATTTGCTTTTTGGTTCTATATCACCGTTTACAGGTAACTATGATGCCAACTTTAATTTTTTGTCCAAAAATTTTATGAGAATTGAGATATTTCATATTCGGTAAAGTTAAAAATAAAAGTTGTTTTAAAAAATGGAATTAATGAATGACTTGTTTGATTTTTCGAGTAATTCATGTGCCAACAGAAAATGAGATCATATTAAGCTCAGTCACAGATATAATGAAACAAAAGGTTTTCATTATCGCGTCCTCGCGATAAGACCCATTGTTATCTATTTTCAACATATCAGTAATCCGTTCAACTCACAGCACAAACAAAAAACTTACTTTACGTCCACGATCCCTAGACACTCTAGACTGTCGTTTCACGGTAGTATTCTTTTCATGTGCATCGGAAACAGTTCTGTTCAGACTGGCTCCAGTCTTGGGCTTGTGGTCTTTGGAAGAATTCTCCATACTTTTTCTCTCCTTCACGTCTCTGTTGAAATGTTGGTGCTCCTCTCTTTCAGCTTCGATCAAGCCCCTTGCAGGCAAATCCTCCACTTCACTGGAATGCTTTATAGGGTCCAAGATGTGTTCTTGGGACTTGAGATGGTTGTCAGACTTGTCCAAGGGTTTAACATCCGGCGACTTTTTGGCGATCAGCTCTAGAGGGTTCACAGGGGACAGCTTGGCCTTACCAACGGGTTTGGGAGTATATTTTTTCAACATTTCTTCGAACCTTTTGAGGTTCTCTTCGTGTTTTTCCTTTTTGTGTAATTTTGTAATAATAGTCTCGACGTTTTCCAAATGGGACCAGGTATTTTCAGCAATATTGTTGCTACTGGGACCATTGAGGATGTTGCTCAAAGCAACGGGTTTTGCAGAGAAGCCAGCAGGTATACCAGTGGGGCTGTTTGGGGGCGTATTAGAACTGGTAGGGGTGACACTATAAATATTAACATTCTTTCTAGTCCACTTTGGGGTTTTTGGGACACTATTAGGGGTCGTCACGAGAACAGGTTTGTGGGTACCTTCTGGTACCAGCTTGTAACCCACTAATGCATTCTCTTGCTTGTTTAAATCATTAGTAGCGTTGGATTTCCAATTGGTTGTGAGTTTCATCTTCTCAGTAGTGAGTTGTCTAGGAAGAGATCCGTCTTTTTCACCTTTGGACACTTTACGATATAGTTCCATCGTGTCGCGGCACTGAGCACTCAGCGGGTATTTCTTGTCGTCAGGAATATCGTGAGAAAACGCGTCTTTATACCTTTCAGAGTACTTGCCAGCGTTTGTAATTTGGTTTCTTCGGTCCCTCAGAATTCTGACACCGATGTCGTATCGATCGGCAGTCCAACCATTACTATCTCTTGGGGAACCGCTTCTATCTTCGTTGGGAGGATTGTCGCACATCCTTCAGTTCTGTTTGAACAAAGAACGGTTTTATATTGAAAGAGTGTGATCTGAAGCAATCCCAGTGCAGCAGGACCCAAGCAGGAAAGCGTGACAGACATATACACACAACATGTAACGAGGACACCACATTATTTTGAGCAGCCACTTTTTCAACACTTATTTACCTGTTGATAAGCTAGGAGGGATCATTATTGCAACGAACATATTGGTAAAACAAAACATTTTCAATTATGACCGGTTGTCTTTCCTTGAATTATACACAGTTTAGGATTGCGTAATTACATCCTTTTTGCGGCTGGGAAAAAAGCGACGGTTCTAACGCGACACTAATGTCAATTAAAAAATGCACCCGATCTCACTTGTTATCGCACGACTTGCGCACAGCGATCGACAGAAAATCTGATAGGCGATAATATTTTTTAGGTAATCGAAGCGATTTGAGCTCGCCGACTGCTGTTATTTTATTTAATGAAAAAGATAAATACGAACTTGTCCAAGGTCAAAGCTAGATTGTTATATGATATATTGTGTGTGTGTGTGCGCTTGTCGTTCTTGATATCATTATGTAGGAAGCTATTTTCGCAGGTAACCATCCATATGACGTTTACAGTTGGAGTTATGAAGGTATCAGCCTCATTTTTTTAATATTGGGTCATGGCAGATTAATCAATTCGCTACGCCTCCTTTCGGAAAAGTGACTCATTTCCATGCGAGAATTATATGTAGAGTTAATTCAATACTGGAGATTAATTTAAATAATATTCCACATGTCCACAGCATGTTTCAAACGATTAACGCTGCTGTCCGTTGAGGTCGTACAAGGTGGAATATATTTGTGATAATCGGAAGAAGATTCTGTCATATCCTTCCGCAAATTACTTGGTGACGACGTATTTCCGAACGTCAACCTATAAAGACTATATTGGTCTTCTTTTTTACTGATTATGAGTAAACACATTTTTCTATAAATATTACTGGAGTTTTTTCCCAACACCAAATCTTTATTTTTACACCTCGACACGTGTTTCGATCACCAAGTGATCATCTTCAAAGAGGAAGATTAAAAACCAAAGGTTCCAAACAGTGCATCATAAGTACATTTTTCTATGACTATTGAAAAAAAAGTCAATTATGTGACTGTTTCATGTTGAATTAGTAGCCAAAATGACCCATAACTCAGATCTTTGAACCAACCACAGTTGATTGGGTTCATAACTCACTAACTCAAGGCCAATCACGGATGAGCAAATTCATAACTTAACAGTTACGTTTGTATTATTTTCATTCGCAAAATAAGTCTTCAGCATTTACCTACTTCAAAATTATTCTTAAACGTCAAACTTAGTCACTGAACAGATAATGCTAGTTTTAAATAGTTTTTATGGATTCGGAATGTGAAAACGAGGGTAACTTATTTTGAAACTAGCAATGTGGCGACTGCAGGTCTATTACCGAATGAACTAAGAAAAAAATATGAATCTTCATATACAATTTTCATGGACTAGCGAAAGAACAAGAATGAGACTCCGTTTTAGAAAAATGTATTTCTACCCATATTTTTTCGAAATAGCTGAAAAATATAATCATGCTCTCTTTGGACACAACATTCAGTGTTAAGAAGTACAGTTCTCATCCACCATGACGTTGATATAAAAAGAAATACAGGAAATCTCACCCCAGATGAAATAACATCATTTATAAACGAAGCACCTGACGAATTACACCTTGCGCCAAACGTAAGAAATAGATTTTTTGACACTACATAATAAAATAAGAATATTCAAAAACTCAAATAGTTTTATGTCACTACAGTTTGTGGGGTGGTCGACGTGGAGTAGACGATAGGTCTTGAGACAGGCATGTCAGCGTCCTAGGTTCAAATCAAACGGCTAGTAGCTTTATTTTTGAACCACACAATTTTCAAACTATTTGACGATGAATAAAATAACAGAAATAGAAAATATTTTCCAATGTTTATTTTAGTTTGCATTGATCATGGGAATAATGGAAGCTTTACGTACAAATGAACTGGACTCAATGCAAATAGGGGTCTTGAAAGATCTTGGATAGGATATATTGGTCACAATACCGAACACCAAAACGAAAATAGTTCGATAACAGAGCATTCTTATCAAATTTGTATTGAATATATCAAGCTTTACCGAGTAATGAATTAAAAGATTGATATGATATGATATACATATAGATGATTCGATCAAAAATAAAAATTTCATAAACTACACCTCACGATTTGATCTCAACAAACTTTGTAGAGATCAAATCGTGAGGTATACTTTACGAAATTACTATGGATATTCATCAAGTAACGGCCGAATCAATCAGAAAAAAAATATAAATGTTACTGCAGAAAAAATTGATGAAACAACCGTCTACCAGTACCATTAATGAAAATTTGAATGTGGATACAGAATCCCTGATATCATATGTTACAATATGCAACTATTGATTTTATTAACAAAGACTGATTTTGTTCATGGGAAGTGTTTGAAATATGATTATAAACATTTTTAGTCAAAAGCTTTTTGTCATGGAGTTAAATGACATTTTTTACATGCTTGGAATCTCACGTTAAAAGATGAAACCTCGTTGATCCTTAGCTCGTAAAAATTTAGACTTCTGAGGGGTCGACATTTGGTTAACAGAAAGCACATTTCTTAACAACTCTCATTCGGATTATCCTCCACAACTCAATCTTATTTCAGAATATTTCTCTTATAAATTATAGAAAAAGTATAGCATTCTACTCGAGAGAAATGGGCATTACTCGTTCGAAACTTTATTCTCATAAGTAATGGCCACATTTTGCGATCTAAAGAACTTTTTCGACGCGCGTTTCGTTATCAAAGTCGACATTATGAGGAGATGAGTGAAAACAAATTATTCACAATTAAACTGAATCAATGAATTTAAACTGCTGTAATTTAGCGAAATGCGCGTCGAAAGAAAGTGATCTAGTTCTTGTGTGCAGAAAAAAGTATTTTCATCATATTCCTTGTCACCACATAGTATAAAACAAAGTTTTACCGATAATTTTAGAGGTTTATAATGTGATGTTGTAAATAAACACATTTTTTTGAGTTTGAGCTGGCTGAACCCTACGAGACAGATTTTGTAATTTTTACATTCAATTCAAGTGTCTCGAGAGGCCATAGAGAGTCTCAAAGCGTTGGAACATCGTGTATGATAGTCACTACTCACATTTTGACCCTTGGCAACACTTGAGCATTTCTGGTAATAACCTTCTTCTAAATGTTTTGTTATTTGGGCGAAATTTGTGTTATACAATTTTTAGTTTCGATGTGGATTATCGAGTTACGTGGATACCATGTGCCATGTGTACTGATTGTCTGACATGAAAATAACCTGTGTGTGTGAAGTGAACGTAATAGGTATGAGGGCCTCCTTTTTTTCACGCCGGTATCCAGGCCGGGGTGGTTCGGATAACCACGTAAAGGGGGAATGCATGTGTAAAAAAATCGAAAGGTCTCCTGAGGAGGATTCAAATGTAAAAAAAGCTGACGTTTTTGAATTAACAAAAAACGAGTGAAGAAACTGAGGGGTAGCAGCATTGCTTAAGCAGACCGCTGCGCTCCCCACGAAAACTCCTGTTCAAATGTTGACAGTAGGAAAATCGCCAAATGCGCCCGAGAGGGAAGCAACGGCCATACAAAGGGAGAAAGAGAGAGAGAGAGAGATATGGATTATTTATCAAAGCAGAAATGCATCAATCAAATTCAACTTTTGTTCATAAAGAACCATTCTTTGTCAATGTGAAACGCTATGAATGGTCGCTGTATAAGATGTTTTGTCAGAAAAACTAATAATTCAAGATCGTCATTTGACATTTAGGTAAATTTAGGTAAAAGTTTCACTAGCTCATATAGAATTCTGTATGAATATTCACTCGTGAAAAAAGGTTGTTTTCGTTGGATACTGTATCAGACAAAATCTCAAAAATATGCTCGTGTCGGTTAGTGCAAACAAATGATTAGGAAACACAATGGAGGTGCTATAAAAGACGTTGATAGGATTGTAACATGTGATAAATCATGGATTTGTGCGCAAAGGTGTTATACAATATGAACCAAATTCAACAAAAAATGTGCAGAAAATGAGTCAATATTTTGAAAATGAAGATATTTTAGGGACGTCTAGCAAACAGGTAGAAGGATGCTGAAATGCAATTGAAACGGGCGATGAAGATGGGTTTATTCCTCTGTAAAGAGGACTTCTTCTAGTACTTGGAAATGGATGAATGATTGAGGCTCGGACATAATGTGATTAAACTATGATAGAACTTTTACACAAAATCAACTTTCACGACAGACATCGGTTTAAAAGTTTTATATCGGGTATCCCAACTTGCTCGATATATTGGTTATCCTTATAAATATGGAAAAGTTAACGTTTATAGTTCCAGATGAACAGTGTCTAGTATTTGTCCGTAATAACAAAAAAAATGGAATAACCCTTCCATTTTTCAGTCATTTCAACGGTTCCCATCGTTTCAGCACAACATTTTTTTCAAGCCACAATATTCTGGTGCCAAGTTATTATTTTTTTTTAAATAGCGAGTGATGCAGCCTGTGATTGAGCTTTTTCCTCAAATATCTAAGTTCTGAGTGTTGATACGACGCAGAGAACTGAGTTGTGTGTGTGATTTTCTCTTTGTCATTTGATTTTCATAAAACATGCTTAGAATGTTACTTTGATTTTAGTAAGCTTCTGCAAAAAAGCATCATCTTCTGATGATAATCGGTATATCATAAATGATGCCTGATTAATTTACTACCAACAAGTGTTGAATATATCTGCTTCTTTATTTAAAAAGTAAATCATTTTTGCAAGAAAACATTTTTTGAAATAGTTTCTTTTAATTGGGGATCCATTTTCTGAAGATATTTATTTGTTTAAAAATATTTTATTGCGACTTTTTCAATAAAGATCATTTGTTAAAGATATATTATATAAATCTCACGTCTTGGATTATTTTGAATCTGTTTCGTGTTCTACAAATTTTGATTTAGCAATGAAAACATTAAAACAATGTATATGTGCTGCACTCTTCAAGTTTTTTATCAGGTTCATTTATTAAAAAAACCTTCAACCATTAATTTATAGCGTAAGTGAAATTAACGAAATGTTTTGAGAAGGTTCTTTACTTATTTCATGTGTGATATTCCGTATGACAAATACCTTCCACAAACAATCCATTTTTATCTTCCGTTCTTATCTGACCTTAATATGATATCAAAGTTATCTTCACAGGTAAATGTGGAAAAATCATTTCAAAAATATTCACCGCGTATCTACTAACAATCCATAAATAAAAGGTACTAAATACAAACTCATATACAATGTTCAAAAATAGTAAAAAACGTTTCTGATGAAACAGATTTATCAAGTTGGTGGTAAATGTGAAATAAATATCAATAAATGAAATCAATAACATTAGCGAAATGAGAGAGCAAATAAAGTCATCGTTTCATTGAAATTACTTCTCAAGGTGTGATATTTGAACAATGAGAATAACACGTGCAAACCTATTCTTGGTAAAGTTTCTAATCCATATCACTTTGAAGCCAATCTCAACTTCTGTCCTTTTTTTATTACTTTCCATAGGTGCGTTCGTTTGATACACATATGATTGATCGATGAGCTCGCTTTGCTGGGCATCCGTTCGATAATTCAGATCATTTATCTTAGTTTACATCTGTTCTGTGTTCGGTATTCACGAAAGTGTGTGTATGGAAATGAGATAAGCTAACTCCAAGATCAACGTTAGGATCAGACATATTTTTTAGTCGTCATTTGTCATATTAGAAGATATTGTTTGAGTTTCATTCTTTTTTTTGTGAAATCATTAGCTTTGGACAAAACTTTTGGCTCTTGTTCATCATCACATACCATTTTCAAAGAATACTTTTACCATCAACGCTGGTGTTCCCCAGGGATCCATATTGTCTCCAATCCTCTTTTCATTGTATATTATCCAGCGGATGCTCATCTTCACCGGCAGTAGGAGGTTGCATATCTTAATGAGGATCTAGAAGTGATTTCGAATTTGGGTGAAACTAACCAGCTTCAATTCAATACCACAAAAACCCAGGCATCGATTTCCTCCAAAAAGATGAATTCCTCCGAAACGGATATAATAATGACAGAACAGACAATTAGGCTTTCCGCTTCGATAAGTTTGTTGAGGATTAAAATGGACACCAATATGTCTTGACACAATTCTGGCACTAGAATTGCAAAGGCTGCTACTCAAAAGCTTGGAACACTGTTCCGAACCAGAAAACTGTACACACCTCAGCAACTTTTGAAGCTTTATAAAGCTCAGATCGCACCTTTCTTGGAGTCTTGTTCTCATGTATGGAGCTCCGCCTCTAAGCATTCCCTGAAGCTGCTGGATTCCATCCAGAAAAGAGCCATCCGCCTGATTGGAGACGTGAACATCACGTGCAACCTTGAGAGCCTGAAACATTAGAGAAAGACCGGAGATGTGTCTCTCTTCTATAGATACTTTCACGAGAAGTGTTCAAGTAACCTGGTACATTTGATTCCACCAAGAGCGGTATATATCAGAAATACGTGATGGACTGTGGCTGCTCATCGTTTTGAAGTTCAACTCAGTACACTTCGAACTTCACTGTTTAACAACTTTTTCATCTGGAGAACTGCGTTTATGTGGAATAATCTTCCTGAGAACGTTTTTCCAAATGGATTCAATCTCCAGCGATTCAAATCCAACCTGAATCGCTATTTTCGCCCAGGCACCGCTCTTAGAGCGCCTTGAGAATTTTCCTATAGTGCTTGTGATTTGTTCTTAAGAAAGATTTAAAAAATATATTCTTCTGTTGTAGAAAAAAACCTTGTGATGACAAACGAATACAAACATTAAGAACTCAAAATCAATTTTGTTTCAGAGTTGTAAAAGCCTTTTTGAAAACCCCATGTGTCATGAAAAATAACAAAAAAGACACATTCCCCAAGGCCGTAGCTCAATTAGAATAAGAACAATTGCAATTTCAGTACTTGCCTGCAGATTGATTTAGGTGCTATTTAGAAAATTTGCTGTAACTTAAAACCAGTTGACATAAAAAATAAAAGGTTTTTATATTTCTTAGTCTATATAAAATGTGAATATGTGTAAAGTTTAATCAAAATCTGAGACGGTGAAGTTAAATTTTTGAATCAAGTGGGTTGATGGAAACATGGAATGACCCTGACGTTTTACTCATTATTTAACCCATTCATTAATTCATTACCATTTTAGGTCACACTCATTTGTTTTTCTTTAAATAAATTAGCACTGTTATACTTTCAAATTTCATGCCAATTGTTTATTCATTTTGATTTTATAATATTGTAACGAATTAAAGAACTAACTGTCTTAAACTAATTTATGTTTACAATATTTCACTGACGTTTAATACACACGTTTAATTTATATTCACAATTTGATTACCATTCGCTTTCTAAGTACAGACTGCCCAACCTAGGGACTGGAGGCCGTTTATATAGCGGCA
>WOGJ01215114.1:0-16512 GCA_015342185.1 Leptinotarsa juncta | reverse complement strand
CTTTATTTTTTGTTCAATTGTTCTATTTTTACTTGTATTTCATTTCAATGTTACTTCATTTCAGGTTGTTTTGCTTGATATAATTATTATTTTCAGCTATTTTTTTAGTTCTTTCAGGGATTTCAAATCATTTTATATATCAGACAATGGAAGTCCGAACTAGTGAAATTCATCATGAAACATTGTCAATCACCTTCAAAGAATCATGTTGATATTTTATTGTCCTCATTTTGAAACTTTGGGTTCTATGGAATTGTAGAAGTGACAGTTTCGATAATTTTATTTACTTCAACTTTAGCATCGAAAGGCCTTTCCTCTCATAGGTGGTCTATAGTGTTCACTTGAAATAACAAAATTTTGAATATGTTGTAGAATTTTTCTGGATAATACTTGTAGAGGTCGTCGAACATCAAAAATTTCAATCAACTATTCAGAATGTTTTTTATTGACCTTTTTGGGTAACTGTTATCTTCCATAATTACCCTAAAAAGGTCTATAAAAAACTGATTTTTCCTTCACAAAAAATGACTTTCGTTGAATATTCAGAATGATTTCGGAAGTTTAGTATTTTTTTCCAAGAGGATTAGATATTCAGTTATCGATTTTTTCAATGGCGACCTCGCAACAACTAAAAACCTCTGATCTAGGAAGGATATTTAAAGTGAACAATAGACATGCTATTATTCAACAACTTTTACCTAAAATTACGCAATATCCTCTCTACCACAATTAATAAAAAGTGTTCACAATTAAGGATTGCATAGAAATCTGCAATTCATAAAATAAAAACCAAAAAACGGAAGGACTGCCGTAATTAGTTCATTAACCGGAAATTGAAAACAAATGACAATAATCTATTGCCTATACAAACGTCTTAGTCAAGCGTATCGGATCCAAATTACCCAACTCTCCCTCTGTGAACTTTGTGAACACTCAGAGTAGGACTGCCATTATGAAACATCACTTTTGGCTCCAGTAGACGTATTTATCGAGTTTCTCAGAAGAGGTCTGAGATTGAAATCTTTGGTAAAAGGGCATTGCCATCAGCGACGAAGTCATCAACTTTTTTACTTCAAAAATGTTGGATTATTCCCAAAGATTTTCACTACAACTATAGAAGTGGGTACGTTCTATAATACTTTTAACACATACATGAATGTTTTCAACGTTGGGAAGATTATTGTTACCTGAATACAGGGCATTTTATTCTTAGAAGAAATAATAAATCAATGAGTACTTGAAAAAATAATTTTTTAAAAAGATTTGTTCAAAAGATGTACCTAACATACTTGATGGCCACCGAATTTTCCTAGACTTATGAAACCTGTAGGTATATTCTGTAAAATGATTTTCATTTGCATTTGGTCTATATCAACACACAAGGTTTGTGAAGTAGTCCAAATGAATAAGTAAAAAAAAAGAATCCTGTAGGCATATTACCTTTCCATCGGTGGACAAAAGAGAAAGATCTTTTGTCAAAAAAACGATTTTAGTTTTTCGTCGTAACCAGATTAACGTAAATCACATTAAGCTAACTTTTCAGGAGAACACAAAAACTGTAAAAAATAAACTCTAGGTCTGGCTGCAGATTTACCACTCAAATTAGTTAGCAAAAAACTATTAAAATTATATATACCTAACCCATTTATAAGTGTTTCCTTTGGAATCAATGCCTTATTTAGTCAGGACTGGATTTACGATTCTTTTGCTGTACTTATACAATTGTCTTAGGACTCAAGACTGTACTTGCGTTATATTGGCTATACTTATGAAACCAGGTTTAAGACTTAACATTATCATAAGGTATATGCTAACAAACACTACACAGCAATCATTGTAAGAATATTTTCAATATTCAAAGAAATCTGTACGGAAAAATAATATTTTAAAGTGGTTTTATAGTTTTGAAGGCTGAAAAAAACTACAGATTATAACCAAAATTACTAATCTAGAAGGTTGAGTCATTCTCAGGAAAGTTCCCGTCCTTTTTCCCATGTGGAATGTTTTCAAAGAAGGATCTGTACTCTTCAGGAGCCCATTGCAATAAATTCACGAGGTCTCTGTATTTCTCATTACTCACCTAATTGGTGGGACAACCCCCTTTTCTCTCCGCTTTCTTGAGATCGATAGTTTTTAAAGTATCATCAGTGAAACTCATTTTGTAGTACAACTTGGAAACTTCTCCACAAAGCTGTAACCACATCGCATGTGATATCAAAAATTGTTCATTATCTGTGTTTTTTTGATTGAAACAAAGAGGACTTCTTTATTTCTCAAAGGAAATCTACAAAGTCTTCAAGACGCATCCTTATTACAATAGAGGGGTTATTTTAAAAGCACGAAGCCATAAAATTTGCCCAGTCATTCGTCGTAAAAATAGTGTAGTTTTTCAATTGTTTCTTTGCTCTTTCAATCACACTATGCTTGCCGCCAACTTTCATATGTGTACATATGTCCAGAAGCAGGAACTTATAGTTGTCTTCTTTAAATATGGGAACCTTTTCCAGCAGCCATAATTACATCGAAATCATCAGTCCAGACTGTTTTTAGTAGGTTTCTCAGGATTTCGAAGCTATTCATATGCCCAAGTAAATAAACGTGATGCAATTTCATTTCTCCCTCGTCCGGCTGTAATTTCATCCCAGGTCATACAACAAGTTTTGTCCACGGTGGTGTCATAAATTGTACTATTTATTGTTCAAAGTTTTTCTGATAACCGCATTTCTTGTATTCACATACTGTTTTTCGCTTAGTCTCCTCTTCTAAATAAATGGAGGGATGTAGCCGTTACTTTGTGGTAAGAAATCCTCATAAATAAAAAGAAATAAAACTTTCTATGTTTTTTACCACTTATATTTGTAAATAACATCAGTGCAGTTTCGTCATGTAAGAATATTTTCAAACGATTACTATTATTATAATCGTTTTTTTTCATTTTTATTTTTCCATTCTTCTTTATATTCTTTTTCCGTATTTTTTCATTTTTTACCTTTTCTCATCTTCTGAATCGGAGTCACTGTAAGGAACTAAAGATACTGGATTCAACACAGTATCTCTCAGAAGTAAGTCAGAAGCTTCTTAAAAAGGACCAGTTGAGGAAGACTCACTGTCTGATGCTGCCTCGGTAAAGAAAGTAGAATCATCTGTATCATTGTCTTGAAATAATTCCTACCCAGCCCACAAAAATATGTTGTTCCACAACAATGTAAGTGCATTTACGTTGTTTTGGCTCAATCATAGGTTAGCACTTACGTTCTTACAACCCTCAGAAAATACAATAAGCGATTTTTCAACGGACTTAAAAGTTGTTATGGCTTAATAAAATATCAAATTCTACATACCTACAATCATGCATTAACCTGAAAATTGCACTATTTGCTAGACGTTCATCTAAACCAGACGTTCGTCTGGTTTAGCTATGTACATGTACAGCTATGTTGGATGGTGGATTTTTCATGAAACGAAATATATTTCACTTGTTGGATTGGAGATTTTACCTTTTTGATAAAGGGATTTGTTGCATTAGTTAAGCCTGTGCAACATTCTTGAGGTTCGGGTGTTATTTTTCATTTACTTTATTTTTTTATAATATATCTTCTATTATATCTTGTTGTAGATTATAGAAGGAACGACTTTCGAAGAATGCAAGCGTTGTGAAAGTATATCTTTTCTTAGGTTTATCGATAATGAGTTTGGAAATTTTAGGCGGTTTTATATATCCCTATCTTTTGGAAAATTAAAAAATTGAAGTTCTATTCCATTTGGATCAACCGTATATCACTGGCTTAAGATGAAAAACAGAGGATGCATCTTTCGATGCAACCAACTGATCTTCAGTCTTTCCCGTTTCAGTAAATGTTCACACTTATTTATTGTATCATTCTGGGAATAAATACCTATTATTATTATTATTATTATACTTGAGCTCCTATAGAATTTCTGAAGTCGTGTTTGGTTGAAGGGGAAGGGAAAATATACCAGTACAGAAATAGTTCACCCATCTATAAATGATAGAGGAGATTGTTCGAGATTATCAGATTATTATTATTATTTCGTTGACATAAATATAGTTTATTAATTTTTTTGGCAACCATTTGTGCCATAATTTCACACAAGCACCGCTCTTAGAGAACCTTAAGGATTTTCTTGAAATGCTTGTGTTTTTTTCTCAAAAACATCAAAATGATCTAAAGCATATGCCTCTCTTTCAGAGACAGAAAAATATACAAAAATTCTAAAAGTCACTGTTTTGGCGTTGATTGCGTTTTTACACAGTAACTCTGGCAAATACCTGCAAGAAAATAACTACTTCCCCGGCTAATACTCAAAGAGGAAGTACTTGCAGATGCAAGATTCAATCGAGTGATCACCTACAGACTGATTTCAAAGAAATCCTTTCTGTCAGTGGAGGACGTGTTTAATCTGAAAACAGTGAGTCTAGGACTCGACTGACTTCATCAGTAAACTAATGTAGGACGTCGCAACAAAATGAAATAAGATAAAGTTCCAATCAAACAATGTTTTATGTAGCACGATGCATGGTGATAAAATCCGTTAAGCCGAGAAATTTTGAAGAAAAACACTAACGTATTATTTGATAATACAACAGTATTATTTCACGTTGTAGTCACTCTTCAACAATAGCAGATCCACTGAAGATGGAAACCTTTTAGTGTCTACTCTACCTTCAGCAGGTATGTGTTTTCCTGCTAACAAGGAGTTCAGCATTTCTCATGACAACATTTAGTTTATAAAAGATTCATCCTGGAATGTAAGTGTTTAGAATGTAATTTTGATTAGCTTGTTAAAGGAACGTTCAGATATCGTGCATGCTCAAGAATTTATAATGTTTTAGTGTCACGCGTTGCACCTATGAAGATTTGCACTTTGATTTATTGAACAAATTTTCAGAGAGCTTTGAGCAAGGTTGCTAAGGTGATGTCAAATTTTTTCGCTTGGTGGCTGCTTCTTTCATCTTCTTCGAAAATTACAGACAAGTCGAGGAGCGAACATCAAAAACTCACATGACACCTTTGAACGATGAATATTTCTCTTGAGTGTATATATCATATTGTATATAAAAATGGATGTTTGTTGGTTGGTAAGTGATAAACTTCTACATCGCTCAACCGATCGTGATGAAACTTGAAATGTATAAGTAATTTTTAATAGAGAAGGTTTTTAAGCTATCAATTTTTCTGTAACCCGCCACTAGATGGCGATGTAGACCAATTTTTTTTGAAAGCACTGTTCTATAACGCTGCGCACGCCTAAGTTCGTTTATTCGGATCTTGTCAAAACATTGGAACCGCAGCGATACAGCAACATAGTACTAGTATAGTAATGAAAGTAATTTTTGTTTCGAATAACATTAGGTATACGGCACATTACATATCTCCACCTTCTTTAGAATGGGATATCACTTTTGGAGTTAAAACTCCAAACAGTTAAAACAGAGTTAAAACAAACTCCTCCTGGCACATTTTTTCGCACATTTCTCTGAAGTGTTTATTTATGGCAAAGCAGGTGTGTCGTATAAATAACCGGATGGTTTGACTTGTATTATGGCTAGATTATTAGGCTTGTTTGTTTCGAGATGGTAATGAGCATTGTTCTTACTAGGGCCACCAATGGTGCAAAGAATATATTAATTTATTTTCATTTATAATGAAGCAACCTTAGGGCGTGCTTATTATATCTAAATTATATTCAAAAATGGTATGATTTACAAATTGTCAATGTTTTCAACTTCAAAGGTTGTTGAGGTATATCTAACTTTCTGGATAGAAATAGACTCTGAGCGTTCAGTGCAACAACATTATTGTTTGTCTTGGTATTATTAAACTGAACCTGTGCTTTTAATGAATTTTATGTTCAGTGTAACACTAAACTTGAATTTATTCCAAAGAACCTATTCTTGACTCTTCGCGGCCACTAATTATAGCTTCATTGCACTTCTTTAGTTATTTTAATGTTATGACTAGCTGACTTGGTGAACTTTGTACCGCCTCTCCCGAGGAGTTGTCCTCCTATGTCATCGTCCATTCTGTCCTTTCCAGGAAGGTGAACAGGTCACTAGGAGGTGGCAGGTGTACGCCCAGACTCGCCGAACACACACTCTCTTTGGCAACCTTGAGGTGCCTCACGGTGGTTTCCGCGAAGGTTTTGGAAGGTGCAGCGATATTACTGTCGTTGCGCGGCTCGTTCAACCTTCTTTGGGTTCCCTCCGTGGAGGTGCACAAGTGAGGGAGATTTCCTGCAGGGGCAGTCGGTTCCTTGCCTTTATTCATGGCGGAGGTCTTGGCGCCTGCTGCAGGAAGTGCCCTTGCTGTTGGAGGTGATCTGCTATGTCCAGCCTCATTCCAAGCGGAAGATTGGGGTGGACATTTTTGTTCATCCCCAGCCACCACCTTAGATTGAAGTGAGCACTTCTGTCCAGCCTCAGGATTGGTTTTTGTTTCTGTTTTTGTTTGTTTCATTTATGTGTGTTCTCACGAGTAGCAAGGGAAGAGTTGGTCACCTCTGGCAGAGCTCCGCATTACCAGAGGTAGGCTGATTACAATGAGGTTTCGCCCAGTTCCCACGGTGGCATGTTTTGCAAAGGCTTTCGGTGGGGGTTTTAATTCCCCCCACCCTACCTATTTCTCCCACTGACCAGGAGTTCGGCGATCCTATTCGTAAAGCCACATTGGCTTTCCGGACAGGGTCTCCAGTCCCTTGGCCGTTCCTCTTTCCGCCACCTGGGGACGCGCCCGATAGGTAGCCCGACCCACGGCTATAGTAATTAGAACTATAGTAATTTAATTTTTCCGTTGAACTATTGAAGGAAGATGTATTCCATGGAAAATGAGATCTCAAAGCATTCACTTTGACATTATATTCCACAGACATTAGCAGTTGCTAATTCACCCTTTATCGACACCACTCGGCATGGGTGGACACCACCTCTTTTAATGGTGCCAATTTACACAGAGGACATCACCCCATCACCAGTAATTAAGTTTTTCATGTTGAATTTTGGGGGGAGCTCATCAACTGATGAATAATGAGCGCTTTTTTCATTATAATCAGAAGGAAAAGTAGGAATCAATTGAGACATATTATCTGCGACTACTGAGAAAAGATTAGGTTTTGCTTGTTATTGAATTATTGCAAACTAATCTGTATTGAAATGATTTTCACAAATGAACCAAGTAATTTATGGTTGATGACTCTTTGGAACCACATTGTACTGCTTCTAACTAGCATTAATATAGTTTGATAGCTTATAATGTTATGAAAATATTCGCTAATGTCTTGTGCAAATGATGTACTTGGCCCAAGCTTAATAAATCTTTGAAAGTAATGATAGAACTTCCGCAGGTGCAATTCCTCGGGTCGGTAATCTCCTGAATAATCCTCTGTTAGACGATTGGTGGGAGAAATATATCTGAATTCATTCAGTAATGAACAATGAACAGTTGGCAGGAATATTATCTACAAACAGACCTATTGGCGTGTTACAGAAAAAGCAGAATTCACTTATTAGGACTTGGATACTCAGGAAGCATATTCAGAACGATAGACAAACTCTAAAATGTCTTTAGAACCAGTTGTGTAGACATAGAAGAGAAGAGAGATCGGCCAAACATGCTGCGAGTTGCTTTACTGCGTGAATGTGGTAGTGACACAGGTATATGTTATATGGAAATGTTAGGCTTTGGATCACAGGAGGCTAGTACTTTTAGGTCAACCAAAATTAGGTCCAAAACTATGACAAACCTCCAACAAAGGTCACGTATGTATCAGTAGAGGAGACAGAATTACCTAAATTAATATAATGGTTATATTGGAGGAATAATAAACCCAGGAGAACTTGGTATGAGAAGACTTGGTATAATGAGAAGTAAGACGACTCCTAAGCAGCGAAGAAAAAGGTCATGATGATGTGAAAATGAATAGTTGTTTCGATCATCCTGTTAGCAGGTCAATTGAATTAGGACTTTTATCGTATGAATATTTATGTGAATAACAATAAATGTCTCAGTAGTTCATAAAGACGAACGAATCTACTTCGTTTGAATTACTTCAACCTACTTTTAAAATCTTTCTACAACCCCACCGTTCTTTTAGTAAATATATCACCCGCCGACAGAGATCGATATCAATAGAATGAATTATTAATAAAAGTGAAACCATCTAATTAGTCGAATTACAGCCATCAACTGCTTTTCTTCACATTTCTGAGGTAAATCCTCGGTCTGTTGAGTGCTCCGTTGAATTCCATCTAAATTGAAATAATTAATTGCAATCTGCAAGCAATCAAATGATATACCTTGAAAACTAAAATGAATGTTCACCGAGTGTATGGTACATAGCGCAGTCGATTCTGTGACGTTGTTAGTGACGGTACCAATTGTCAACGGGCTACCATGGGCAGTACGGCTAGTGTGGCTAAACTATGTTGTGGGGATATGGCAAATAAACAGAAGGGACAGACTAACTGGTAGGTGGACTTTCTTGATCGGTGCATAAATTTCAAGGGGTAGATTTCATTCCATTATTTTAAGAACGTACCTGTCAAATCTAGACAAAAATCCGGTGCCAAAAATTTTGAAAGAGAGCTCTGATGAAATTTTTACAGTGTCTTCATAGATAAACTTTTCGAATTTATTCTTGAGGTGGGCCAGATGCTCTTTTGGTGTTAGGAAAACTGTGAGAGGTTTAAACATACTGCAAGTGACTAGACGAACAAAACCGAGAGTTTTGTTAAAATTTCATAATGAAGTGTTTCTTGAATACGTTGAAACTATTCATTTTGAAAATTTGAAGAATCTTGAAATCAGTTCCATAGTTAGAATAGTGAAAGTATGGGAACAGTGTTACACAAAAAACATATCAGCCTATAATTTTTTTATTCATAAATTTGAAATAACGATTCTATTTTGTGTCTAGTCTTTGAACATTGGCTTATTACCTTGACGAATGACGGTTACCTCGCTAGCTAGGCACTCTGTTACACAGGTTGGAGACTAGTGAGGAAATTGCTCTACCAATTCAGTGGAAATGCTAGTCTTCCACGTAAATATCCGTTGAAATGGCAAAACAATCAAAGCTCAATTAAAACAGGAAATATTGAATTACAGTAATGAAAACATAAAAATACCTGTACAAATCAAAACTAATTCCAGAAGCAAAATATTAGGCTTCATAAACATATGAAAATACTTGTGTATGAAGATACGTCCACATTACTGTAGTTCTTTATGGTAAATGTGTAGATGGCTTTGGAACAAGTAATTTTGCAGTAATTTTTATCATTTCGAGAGTGTTTTTCTCATCTGTGTGAATAAACTTAAAGGTCAGATACAGTCTTTTGACATAATGAACATTAACGTCAGATTTAAATTTAGATAGAACTCTTCCTATAGACATAATATTGTGACGTTCACTTTTGCCTTCCTGTACCAGAACGTAGTCTGCAATGGCTATTTCCTCATAATTCATGTCAACTTCTTCATCGTCATCACTCATAGGGCCAACGCTATCGCAACTATCGGCTGCAGATAATGACTCACTTTCCCTTTTTGAACTACTGTTTTGTTCAATTCGTTCAGGTAACGTCTGTTTTCCTTTTCTTTAAATACGTTGCATTTCACCGTTTATTTATTACTTAGATCTTCTATAATTAGATCCTCAATAGGAGTTTCTGTAACAATCAAACTTTTCTTTGTTCTTCTCCTTTGAACTGTTTGTTTTCTTGAAGAAGCCTTGGGAAATGGCCGAATTTCAACTGGTGTTACCATGTTTTTGGTGATCACCATTGGCTCATTTGTATGTGAGAATGTCTTCTTTCTTTGTTGTGAAGGCTGATCCAAATCAGGTGGTGACTTTTCGGGAGTTTTTTGTAGTGAATGCTGTGAAGTTTTAGGTCCAGTTGAAACTTGTGAAGATGACTGGATTGGTGATTGTTGTAAACTTGAGGCTCTTGGGGAATGTTGTAAACTTAAGTGCTTTGGTAATGGTTCAGAAGTAGATGGTCTTCGTGAATATGGGGGTTGCTGTGAATTTGAAGGGCCAGGAGAGTGTTGCGTTATCGTGTGTGGCCTATCTGTCACTGCAGAAGATAGAAAGTCATCGTCATTAAAAATAACTCTATTTAAAGGTCAAATGCCTGTTGCTTTGAACTCATTGGTAATATTGTTCGATGTGAAAGCTTTGGGGTGAGCAACGCCGAGTAAACCAGAGTTGTGATGAATTGTTATTGTTATGGCTAGGTTCATGATCAACCAATCATTACAAGCACTGTTGAAGTTGATAACAAGTAATTTGAAAACAGTCTTGTCCAGTGGCTGAAGTTTTTCACATGTATGCGGAGGTAATGTTAATAGTAAAATGCTTGCTATATTCAGTAGAGTCTATCAAAGTATGGAACTCGTGGTTATCAAGAATGAGTAGCACTGATGACTATGGTCTACTTTCAACAAATCCATGAGAATGTTTTAAATTTCAATAAACAAAACACTATTAACCCATCCACTTTTCGCAGCACCCCCAGCAATACTGTAAGGAACCCCGGCTGCATACGGTCTTTGAAATGCACTCTTGGAAAAATTAGGTACGGAGGTATGGAGTTCCTCATTGCAATAATGAAGCAGCATGCTTCATTATTGAAGCCTTTCACTTGATGTTACTGGACCAATTTGTTGAGACCCGTTTTACCAATGATATTGGGCCTATTATGAACAGTGGTCAATGCAGTCTCTTCCAGATTGTATATATTTTGAAGAAGAGGACCTTCTGAGAATTTTGAATAAACTCTGCATGAATTGCCGAAAAACTCATTGACGATGGTGCAGTTAAAACTTGTTGCGCGCCCTAGACTGGTAGCCTCTGGCTTTCGTATAGCTGAAGTAGGATTCCGTTTAACCAATCAACACTAGCTTCCTGATTGTTGTCCCAAGTATCTGTATATTTTAATTTATTTTTCTTGACCAAGTCAGGAGCCAAGAACATCACACTTTTTCGAGTTAAACCATGGTGCATGCGACATGGTGCGAGTTCATTAGAAAATACTTTATTTATCTCGTAATTAGGCTTGAAACGTAAATTGGCATGGTATGCAGTAGAAACATGTGTACTAACCCTTTGTTCCCTGCTGCCGATTGGATGGAAACGTCATTATTAATGACGTTCAACACAGCCCTTTTCATAGATTCTTCATCGAAATTTGCGATTTTTATATTTGTCAGTGGTACTTTTAACACTGTGTTCCTTAGTAAAGTGTAACAATGTACCCCAATCGAATTCCGTCATGAAATGCCGATTCGTAAGAAAACAAAAATGTTTTAGGTTATGTTTCGTAAGTCACACTTACCTATAAATATGCCTTTTTAGCTATAAACTCTAATTTTTACAATATTCAATTATAAAAGCAGCAAAATTAATCACAAAAATTACTTTTGACCAAAAAATAAAAACTTACTTTCAACGTTTTCGGCACTTTACAAAACAAAAAGCGTCCGTAAAGTAACAGGTCATAAGCTCAGCTGAAAGTGAGTTCTATTCCAGGGCCTTACTAGATCGTTAAGTATAAGCACAGTAGAATAATACAACCAGTAGCCTCCGAGTTGCCGGAGATCTTCAACCGCTTTCAGGATGAGATTCTCATCCAACCCGTTCAGTGCTGTAGTATCGATGGATTTGACGGTACCACGGGCATCGGATTAGTTATGATAAACGGTCGGAAAGTTATGTTGTGTTTAGTTTATTCGCTGTTGTTATTATTGTTTTCAGTTTCTGCAGTTGGTTATAAGTAATTTACCACAAAATATTTTATAATAACCTCAAATTTCGTTTTCATATGAGCGCACGCCTATGGTCACCAAGAACTTTGTGAATTTATGCATGAAAGTAGTGGGAGTGGACTTACTGGTTGATTTTTACTATGGTGTAAGTTTGCAGAACCGAATGTACCTAACTCTGTACACCGTGTAACACTATGCCCCTACTTCAAATAGCTTGTATAAAATTAATTTCCTAGATCAGCTGGTTCAAACTAAACATGGATGTTTCGGAAGAAGTAGATCTTTCTATTAGGACTAACTTTTTTCGTGAATATTCAAATAAAATAGTTTTTCCTTCAAAACTTCAATGCCAGTTTATACACATTTATTTTCTGAATCACTCTGTTGATGAATTCGAACGGAATAGATGAGGCAAACTTTCATTTGTGAATACGCGAATAAAAGAAATTCACGAAATTCACTGTGAGCTATTCCTAGGAATCTATTTAAAAAAAGAACTGAAAGAACGAGCAATGGTTCTTCCGGAGGCGATAAACATTTTATTAAAGCACTTCCTACTTACGACATCTATCATGAGTGAATGGAAAAAACTTGATATGAAGAGTTAAGAATCAATTTTATCTCAGTATTCTTGACCTACATCGGTCATTCTCTACGTTCACTGTATATCGAAATGGGAATCAAGGTTGTAATCGTATATCGAAAAATTCGCAATAATCTATTTATATCTTACTTTTTTGGTTACAAAAAAATTCACGTTTTGGAAGAAGCAGATCTTTTTATAAGGACTAACTTTTTTCTTGAGTATTCAAACAAAATAGTTTTTTGTTCGAAACTTCAATGTCAATTTACACACGTTTATTTTCTGAATCACCCTGTAGATGAATTCGAACTAAAAAGATGAGACAAACTTTTATTTGTGAATGCGCGAGTAAAAGAAATTCACTTTGAGCTATTCTTAGAAATCTATTTAAAAAGAGAATTGAAAGAAGGAGCAATGGTTTTTGTATTAAAGAAGAAAGTAATACAAATCATTAAATTATGAAACAATAATAATTAATTGGCGCTCCGGGGCGACTTCATTGATTCCAGTGGCGCATTTGCTTTTTCAGCTGCAGGAAAACCTGGAAAAACCTGCAGCACCACGTCATCTAAAGATCTTGATTTGCCCTCTTTCGTAAAAAATGTAGGGTATCTCCAGAGGCTCCAATAAATTCAAGACATCGCTAAAACACTTAGTGATACGACTATTGACTATCGTCAAATGAAAACCAGTCTGTTTCGTCTATGACAAATGGGTAATAATGATCAGATTCAACGCCAGAACCACAGTGAACAATGTCCCCATGAAGATTATAATAGTGGTCTGCTAGATTGAAGTGTTCATATATTTGGAACCTTCCTAAGAGTTTGGTGCTCCCGTCATCAGTGTTATTATTAGGTCAACTGATGCCTCAGATATACTTGTTTACTTATAATAGTCAGTCAGTTTGGCACATGTTTGGCATTACACTTAATCACCCATTAAAAGTTCCATTTTCAGATGATTCAACAATAAGCTCTGCTCGGACTGGTTATAAGTTATATTAGGAAACGCTAGTTGGAGTTCCAGAATATCGCATTCGTTTTTGCTACCTCTTGAAGATTTACAACAAAGTAAACAAGTGAGGATTTTTCCAGCAAAAGATCTACAAACACAAGACGATATAGACTGTACGGAATCATTCATTCCAGAGCGGTCAGGGGTATTGATTCTGCTATTTTTTGCGCACGAAGAGTACTCAACAAGAACCCCAAGAAGTCGGAGCAATCCTCTTGTTGTCCTAACGAGTATCTAGTGGACTTTGAAGACTCGACTTCAAGAAATCGCTTGGTGAGAGAGCTAATATTTTCTCACGAAACTGCAACTGCATAAACAATTGTTTGAGTAAGGTGAATAAGTAAGAAACATTCCCGTTCATCGTCAAAACCTCGTTCTTGAAATTCTTTATGAACAACACTTGTAAAATGCTATTCATGTAGCAAGTGTCTAATCCAATTTTCTTCGCTAGATTTTCAGAACATCTGTCTACTGATTCGCAAGGAAGAACATGTTTCACAGAATCTGTATCAGAACCATTTCTCAAACTGCAATCGATCCTTCCAAGTAGTGAAGGGTTTCGTAGAGGGATCGATTCGGCTCTTGCTTCATGAAGCTCTTCCACTGAAAGGTAACCAGAATCACGAAGACTGGAGCTCATATTTGGGAGGCAAGAATGACCTAAGTCCATAGTCTGCACTGAAAAAGAAGAAGATGGATCAATCACTTGCGAATTAACCTTGATAGAAGACTGATGAGTGTATACCTATCTAGGGTTGTTTCGAAGAGATTTTAGTTTCGTAATGAAATGAGGGCAATGCATGAACTCATTAAAATTATGTGAAAGATGAATAGTTCCAAGGACCGAAGCAGCGTTACCACCTTGAATAGCAATACTAATTCTTCCTATCAAAAAAGAGGTAGAATGGTAATCTTTCGTTGCTTGACCTATTCTCCTTTCGAGTTCATGAACGAATAACAGAGACTCCAGGCCATATACACTAAAAGTTTCATCCGCTACTGGATGAAACTGATAGTTGTTACCAAAATTTTGGTATTTTTTTCGTTTCAATATTTTGCCAGACAGTACTGTAGTTCCAGCAGACTACGAACTTTCGGCTAGATGGGAAGGCGCGACCGTATCAACGAAAGTGAAGTCCCATACCACAGGTTTACCGTATTTCCATGGTATCAGAGACATACAATTTGGTCGTTTACCATCATCTCGACTGGTATCTAAGGGTTCCAGAATTTCAGGAACATCCGCTGATACCATAGCTTGTTTCAATATGTCGTTCACCTGGTTCTTCCGAAGGCGGTAAAAGTTTTTTTTGCACTTCCTAATCGCGACATCTATCATGAATGAATGGAAAAAACTTGATATAAATAGTTAAAAATCAAATTTTATCTCAGTACTCTTGACCTACATCGAACATTCTCTACCTTCACTGTATATCGAATTTGGAATCAAGGTTGTAATCTATTTATTTCTCACTTTTTTGGTTGCAAAAAATTCACGTTATTGAAGCGTTCAGTCAGTGCATGCCTATTAAATGCATTTTCGCCAAATTATCAAATCATGCTATTTACCGATAAGCTTTTTTATTTACAAATATACATTGGCTATCGACAGTTCGAAAGGCAGGATCCGCGCTTTTGGTATAAATAGAGATGCTTTCTAAATTTGATTCAAAATTTTGTTATAAAGTGTTCAGTATAGCAAACGGAAATTTTAGAAGAGCGATGGGGTCAAATTTGTACGATTATTTGTCGAATGTGGTTGGTAAATCGACCCAGAAAAGGTGAGTGGTTCTAAGTTTGAGGGCACTGCAGCGGTCAACGCAAGTGCATTATCGAAGTAAATATTGCACGCATCCAAACATAAGTTATCTGCATGTTTTGTTATATAATTGTTTAGGCTGGAAAATCACGAAAATTTGTTATGCATAATACCAATCATGATAACATTTTTTATAGTAATTCTTTCGCAGCTAGGGAGCTCATCCACTTCTCCATTTCTTACAAACTTTGAAAAAAATCTCACACTTTTCCATTATACCTTTCTCAACATCTTGTTTTCTGTAATGGTTATAAAAGGTACCTCTTCTTATTTTTGTCAAATGTATAGTTTTTTTCTTTCTTTTTATTTTAATTTTTATTGTTTCCCTAATATGATCCAGCACCTCACATTCTTGTAAAACAGTGGTTGTTTCTATCTCTTCATTCCATTTTTCACAGTTAACATCTCCATCCCGGTTTTGTTGAAGGATCCTCTGAATTGATGTTACGAGTGTTTAGTGAGTGAATCTTATAAAGTACCTAGTTCTCAGGTTCATTTATAAGGGCGTCTGTTACCAAGTATCCATATCTCCCCTTCTGTGGTAGCTCCTGTTGGATAGTCTGCTTGACGCCCTCGACAGAAGAAGAGTCAATCTGCAAGCTTATGCAGATGACCTTATCATCCTGGAAAGGTCCACCTTGGGAAGGGTAGCTTGTAATATTCTCCAAAGCACGTTGGACGATGTTCATCACAGTTGGTGTTTGAGGGAGCAGATATCTGTCAACCCCAGCAAAGTACCCTCCACCAGGAGGAAAAAATTGGATTATCTAACGCCACTTTCCCACAGTGGTGAGGTCATTCAATTTGGAACAGAGGTGGAATATCTTGGCATTGTCCTTGATGAAGGACTCACCTGGAACGTTCACTTCGAAAAAGTTTTACACAAGGCAGACTGTCTCTATGGATTTGTGGTAAAACTTGGGGCTTAGGTCCCAAACAGATCCATTGGATTGATGTGATGATTGTCATACCAATGATCACTTATAGTGCAATTGCTTGATGGCCGAAGGCTTTTCAGAAAACGGCCCAAGCGCAGCTCTCTGGCTTACAGAGACAGGCTTGTCTGGCTATCAGTAGTGCCATTAGTACCACACCGTCAGCGGCCATATACCTCCTCTCCACATTCTTATAGAGAGAGAGGCTAGATGGACTGCATATAGACTTGTGCATATTGCCAATTGCACAAATCAATTCAATGTAGAGTGCAACAGACTGTTGGTTGACACTGGAAGTCACAGCATTCTGGAAATGACCTCTGACTTTATGCCTCCAACTGTCAACTACAAACTGCCTTATAAAGTACTATT
>WOGJ01214872.1:0-12847 GCA_015342185.1 Leptinotarsa juncta | reverse complement strand
GAAGCGAAAAATATCAACATTAATCATCATATCATTTTGATACTTGAAGAATGAATAACTAAAGTATTCTAAAGATCAATGCAAAATAGATTTATTACTGATTTTTTGCATTTTATATATTACTTTCTTGCCATCTACCCTTCGTTGAGTATGTAACTCCCCACTAGACATGAAACAAGCACGTGTACTCTGAGTTCGATGACGTTGTGATTTGTTGAGTTAATACACGAGGTCTGTTGAAAAAATGAGGTGATTTTTCATTTTCCTCAAAAATTATCTATTTACTCATCAATTTCTGTTTTGTCCTCTTCAAAGTAGGCCCCCTCAGATATAATACACTGGTGGCAGCGTTTTTCCCAATCCTCGGATTAGTTCTGATATGCACTTTTTGGTATGTTCTTAAGCTCTCTCATCAATTCGGTTTCTATCTCATCAATCGTCCAATCTTCGTAAAACGTAAGACGTAAAACGTCCAACCTTCGTCACTCTTCAATCTTGGGAAAAGTCGCAAGGAGCTAAATCTTGTGAATACGGCGGCTGAGGTATGACTACGGTATGAAGACAAAAAATTACAAACAAGCAATGATGAGCAAACAGGTGCATTATCGTGATGCACCTGACGTTTTCGCCAACAAATGTACGTAGTCCGCGAAATTTGAAAATCAATTTTATTTTTTGAATTTACCTCGTATTTATGTTTTCTAAGCATTCGTGATTATTTGGCGTTTATTTCTATCCTCTAGTACTGGTGATGGTAATAGTATCACAATTTGCTGTTTCATTATGTATTTTATGAAGATGTATTTTATGATATTGCAATGGGTTTTTCTTTTTTCTCGGAAATTCAAACTTGTCATAACTAAGGATTAACATGGGCTCACATTTCCATGTAAAATTCCAAGTATCAATCAATTTCTCCAACTGATCAACTTTCTTTACTTTTCTCTTTGCTTTCATACAGTATTTTTATACAGTATATTTTTTCAGTATCTTATTAATTATTTATTATTTTCAATTCCATTCCACAATATTTTTTATGTATACAAAATTTGGGAATGTTTATGTTTTCATTTTCTTTCTCTTAGATTTCAAATCTTATATTATTTTTCAAACAGAGCATCGGAACCTCTTACATTGTCAACTATTCAAACAAAACATGATTTCCTTTGCAAGATTTCTCACTATATTATATCATAATGAATATTTCTGGATAAAATCGAATATTTTTTAAAAAATATGCATGTTTTTAATTTATGCAATTTGTATATATGATGTAGTTTTTGTAACAATAATTATTTTATCAAAAAATAGGAGAAAATCTCCATAGTTTTTGCTGAAATAAATATTGTACACAAGCAAAATTCAAAATCAAATTTCTAATATAATTTTCATTGGTTTTAGGAAAGCCGAACGGGACGCGCAAGGGCTGAAAAATTCTCACAAAATTTTCGCAAATTGTTGTAAGTGATTTTAGTTAAGATTAATTTATATTATTGTTATCGAAATTTTTTCTATTTATGAAGATGAATATATTTTTTGTAAGTCGTACTATGTCATATGTAAAAATTGTATATAAATAAAAACCTGTAATATATTGCTTCGTACTCAATTCTCATATGTTTCATTTCATGTTGGAGGGTGTGCCTCAAGGAAACTAGTGGAAATTCATTTGTCGTTACTGTGTGATTCTAGTATTATTGTTGATTTCTACATTGATGTTGAAAACATAATTCATACCAAATTCAAGTACATAATAACAATTATAACACACATTCACAACTCACTTTACTGAGTTCTAGGCCTGTCTATCTTCAGGTGCAAGATGACTTTCAATCAAATCAAGACGGCTGATTTGATTATGTATATACTATACTATAATTCCAAAATAGTAGGCACTACATTCTCAGAAATGACTGACGTTTTTGCCTTAATCTGATTCTTGCAGTGGCGTAAGGAAATTATACTAGACAGATGAAGAAAAATGATGATAAAATATATAGAATCACAAGTCAACAATGTTTTCGTTTTAATGTAATACTATTTCTGAGAATTTAGTGCCTACTATTATGGAATTGTACAATAGTACAATTACCAGAAACCAAGTAGAAATTGACATCAGATGATTCAGTTTTGAATTGAGTCATCAATGAATCAAGTCCTGAGAAGGTACCTCATGATAACTCTTCGAAATTAACCTCTATACAATACAGCGAGAAAATATTTTTAAAAAAGTTTCGTCAGCCAAGTCACTAACATCAGGAGATGAATATATCACTTTATAGGTGGCATGTGCTTCAGAGTAATTTTTTCGTAGGAATGATGTGTGGGAAAATTGAATCATTTATTCATTCAACAGGTTCCGTATCCAAAACACTGTATCTTGATTTTTTATCGACTGAACTTTTTGGAAAGAGATCTAAAATTCACGATACTTATTAAGTAAATTATATCGAAAAAAAATGGAAATCATATATGAATTGATGAAAATTAGAAACTTCTCGACCAATAACAACATCTTTTCTACCCTCCAGAAGCGAAGGACCTTTTCTCGACAAGCATTACGCGAAAAAGTGCTTCAGTTCTGGTGTGAGATAGAAGTGATTTCTTCAGATTTCTTGCGAGGCAGAGGTTTCAATTCTGACTGTCAAACTACTTTCCAGCCTTGGCATTCATGAGATCCTAAATTAACAAATCGAAAGCCAACAATCGTATATTTGAAGTTATATGATAGCGCAGAGAGGCTATATATTTTTACTATTTGTTTCTTGGAAATTCCGACTTTAAAACTCGAAATTTCGACCTAATTATCGTCCTTGATATCAATATTCAAAATTTGGACCTTAAAAGTGAAATTTCGGGATTAAAGTCGATATTTTCAGATTCGACTAGAAATTTCGAGAATAAAATAAAAATTTCGAGATTGAAGTTGAAATTTAGAGTTTGAAAGTCGAAATATCAAAGAACAGAAATATGTGCGCCTCTGTAGAAATTAGTTAAGGCAAGTAAATTTTTCATAACAACTCTTATTGTTTGAAAAGGTGTGAACAGATTTTAAATCACTGAAAGAAGAAATGGAATGGGAATTATTGAAATGTTTAAATCATAAAATATAAAATTTTATTTATTTTCATTTCATTTATTTTTCCATATATTTGAAATATTTCAACACCTTTTATGGAAGTCCAAACCTGTAATAAATACCAAGAAACGATGTTATCCACTCTCAATCATTGATTCTTCTATAGAAAAGAATGTACCTCCAATATTTCAGAAATCAAGAAACTCCATGTGAAAAGGTATGTAGGTCGTGTTATGACAAACTTAGTTTGCAAAGAAGACTTCAGAGGTTGTCATATCGTAATTCTGAAAAATTTTGAATTCATTCACATCTGCAACGTAGTGTCATAGAAGTCATGAGTTGAAATCGAAGTATCATAATTGTTGTGAAACAAATATATCAAAAAATATACCTCTTTCAATTAATCATATCAATTCATCATGACATTTTGAATGGATATATTTTTGGGATATACTTTTCTATCTTCATATAAAAAAGTGGATATCTTCCAAAGAAATTAATTTCCAAATGAAGTCTCCACAAAAGATATGTAGATCATGTAAAGAAGTAACTTTCATACGCAAACTGAAAACATCTTCTTCTATATGAGCATTAAATTATACGAAAAAATCAAAACTTTCGAAACAGCTACTTTTATATGAAAATTGAATGTACAAAAACAATGTTTCCTATTCAGTTTGTACTCCAAACATTCGTCATGCAATTGAATCAGATCTCATTCATCGCATTACTACACAATATAGTATATGAAAGAAGTAAAATTCCACTCACATAGAACACTGTAATCCTCAATGGCGGACATCTGATGTTTCAGAATAAGCCACTTGCTTTATTGCTTTTTTAGCGCCAATCTGGAAAATATATAAGATCAAGTACTCAATTCATTCATGAAATATCGTCACCTCACGTCGTGAATGAGTTGAATCTACGTATTTCATCAATGACAGTATGTTATGACATTCATTCTTTAGTTTGATTTAATTCCAGCTAATTGGAATCTTGTGTATTTTTGGGAAACAATAATTTTTAGGAAAGAACAGTTTTGGTTCCTTCTTCTCCATTTTCATTTCCACTTTTTTTTCGTATATAGATGGAGAAGAAGAAAGACAAAACTTTTTCTTTGCCAAAAATCATATTAATGTTCCGTCTCATCCAGTTTTCATAACCTAGTAGTTTTTTAAATTATTCCACCCTAGTTATCTACAATAGTTTCAAGAGATGACAATAATCAGTCACTTTCAGTTTCTGAAAATTATTTGGAACAATTCACCAAGTAAGCATGTTGGATTTTGTAAACACAAACAGTCAAAAAGTACATTCAACACAATGACAACCAAAACCTGATATTCAAGTTTTCTTTTTATATTTCTTGGGGTTGGCTTTCTGAGCAAAATTTGAGTGGTATATGTACATGTACAGTTCACTGTGTTTCTTTGATGAAAAAACATCTTTGCATTAAATAGAAGTCGATTATAGAAGAATGGTGGATCCCATTTTCAATATAGGTAGCGAATACTAAGTGGAAACAAATAGTTTCATAGTTAGGTTTTCTTAAACGTAGTGATGAATATTACTGGAGTTTTTCCCCAACACCAAATCGTTATTTTTATACCTCGACACGTGTTTCGATCCCCAAGTGATCATCTTCAAGAGGAAGATAAAACTGTGATGTAGTGTAGAAGTTATTAGAAAAATAATATTGAAAAGATAATTTGCTCAACCATCCCTACTTTAAATGGAAGATAGTGAGTCTGTTTCGTCATGAGAATATTTCAAAGTTTTCTAGTATTGAACTGGAAACCAGCTTTTTCTGTTTTTTATAGACTACCCTATACTTGAAATTACAGATGATTTTCCCATTGGAAACTTTAATTAATTATGAAGCTGTATAAGTAGATACGTATATACCTATTAGCAGTTCGAGTGGGTTATAGGTATCATAAATCCTACAAAACACAGTCTTTTTCTACGATAAACACAGTAAATGTCATATTCCGTACTACTTTTTACATCAAAAAGTTCTAAATTCCGTACACACGCACCAAATTGTGTGGAATAGCATAAACACATTATCTTTTCCGTACTCTCATGTCAAACTATAAAGAAAACAAAAAATCTTCATTTGGCCCGGAATCGGACTCGGGACCCTTTGATTAATTGACTGATACACATTCCATTATACCAAAACACCTCGTATATGTCAAATTGAATGTTGATGGAATATATATTTATATTTCTAGAACTCAATATTGCTAACGACAGTATTCACGCAGTAATAATCAGCTCTGTAAAGGTCTGAAACATGTAGTTCAAAGTTGAATGAATATATTTCTAACTTGATCATAGAAAGAGTATAGTGTGCTCCTCATGCATATAACCTATTACACACTCATATGATTGTGGCACTCCCATTCGTATTCATACATCTTGTGGAATAGTTTACTTGCTGAAGTGTTGCACATGATGAGTATATTATTTCCTCATCGTTTCAAGAAAACTTTATGTTATTCTTTAGATTCCGTGCATTTTTTTCTTCAATGACAGTCTTTACAAAAACCAGCATCACAAAAGTTTCTTTTTTTCAGTCAATACTTTGCACAAAAATTTAGCTCAATATTTAGCACATTGTCAGACAGCTTCCAGTCACATGAAATCACATGTAATAAATTTACCTCGAATGTATTCAATGCATAGAGTGGAAATGAAAAATTTACAAATTCAAATTAGTGAGATGTTGAACAGGTGAATGATGAAAATTCTACTGACGATTGCAAGATTATGATACAGCTGAAACGAAAATCTGCAAATATAGCTGGGAAATATAAGTACAAATATTTAGCCAACGCAGATGTAATAGAAACATAAACAGCAACATTTACTTTGGAGAATTATAGAAGTTACAATAAATATAGGCATTCTGACTACATTTTAATTAAAACAGGCTAGATCTAATGAAAAACTGTTGAGAAGTCGAGTATTCCAAAAAATAGAATTGAAGTAGACGAAAGAAAATCCAGGTTAATGGAATGACATTACGATATGATGATTTTTATGGATGACTTTCATAAAACTTGATGGAGTTGTTAATTCCGTTATCAGAACAACACGTGCAGAATAATGAAAACGGGTATTGTGTAATTAGTTATCTAAATTATAGATAAAAAAAGTGTATTACGAAAATTAGTGATAATTCACCAGCGAAGAGCAAGTTCCATTAAACAGATTGTTAATGTCATTAAAATAGTACGTCGATGATTGAAACTCAATATGTTATGCATCATGGTGGGACGGTAGCCTGGTGGGTTGACGAGGGTTCACACGATCGTTGTGTGAACCGTTGTGTGACGTAAGGCCGAACGATCAATTTTCACTTCATATTGTACAACCCGTGTTAGGAATCACACGTTTGACGGTAAGACCTCGTTAGTCCTTAGCTCGAACAAGTTTCGGCTTTTGAGACTTGTCGTTTGACATTAATTAGATGTAGATGAAAATATACCTACAGCCGACTTCCGATTGAACTAAAATTCTAATCTAGAATATTGAATATCTGGGATATTTGAAATATTTCTAATCCATTGATTCCTACAATTTATAAGTGAATGAATCTGTCCCAATCTTCGATATTTGAATTTTCAATACTTTATCTTTGCTGATATTGAATTTGTTTCCTTTCAATTTATACCTAATTATATTCAGTGTGACTGGTTTTCCAGTATGAATGAATCGTTGACTTTCAAACAATGAAAGATATATCACTCGATTAATTCACGAAAAAATTACGATTCCACAAAAAGTTCATCAAATATAAGGAAAAAATCAAATAAGATGAATTTTATTTTTCACGTTTCAGTTGCCATGTTTTTCAACAAAAATGTGTTGTAGATTTCGGCTGGTTAGTTTTTTATATAAAAATACGTTTCGTAATCTGTAAACCACCATCTGAATCTTTTATCACTTGTCCAACCAGTTTTTGCATTAAAACAGTGGTGTATTATAAAATAATATTCAGAACATCATACAGAAATAGTGATGAAATATTTTTTACAAAAGTATTTACTATTAAAAATATTGATTTTATTCGAGTTGCGTGGTAGACCTTGCTGAAATATTTGGTTAATTATTGTTGTCAAAGTATACTTCTCATTGAATAGTAGGTAAGTATTGAATTTTTTTGATAACTACCCTGTCAAGAAATGAGGAAGAAACTGAGAAAGAAACAGGTACCAATTATGAATCAAACATAATATAAATTCACTGAAATAGCAAAGAAAGAAAGCATAATATCTTGCAAGAAAACAACCAAAAGGTAATTTTTATTAAGATTAGGCACGTTATTTGTATTATATTACATTCAACAAACTTTTTCAAGAACTGATGAATGACGAATATGGATTTAGGTATGGAATCAGAACGACCGGCAAAAGAGTGTAATTTTTCGAGGTGTAGTGAATGAAGTATTTAAAATACATGGACACCATGATTGGTATATCTATGCAAATACTATATCGCAAAGATAATATGCACCGATGACTTCCTCAATATCAGTCATATTTACTGAAAGAAAAAAAAATCATTCCTCATTCGATTCACAAAGGTTTCTCGAAAATTTGCTGCAGTTCAACAGGTAATACGTCATTGCAATCATGACTCATAGAGACAAATGCAAATGAGTTCTATAAGGTATCGCAATAGAATTATGAAAACATTTTCAGGCAGAGTTTTTACGAATCAGATTCCTCTTCTTTTCAGTATTCAAATGGAAAACCCGCTATGGTTCTCAATTCGAGTTACTTCTCTCTGGTTACTGCCTATTTGAATATAGAATAAAGAAAATATCTTTGTCTAGTTTCTACTGTGTTTATTCATTCGTTTCAGCTTATAAGGCCATTTTCAAGTAACCGTATCACATTTCCACAGATTTGATGACGTTTTCACAATCGTTTTGGCTTCTCCCTGGAATGTTATGCACTATTTTCGAATTGTGAAGATTTCAGGGTTCCATCCAGGCTTGATGAACGAACATAGGTTCGTCAAGTTTCCTGTCGACCTTCTTTGTGACTCGTTCGTACAGTTTCCTTTCGAACTCCTGGTGCGTTCTTTGATCTTGTTCCATTCATTTTCATCACCGTTTTCTTGGTCGGTGACATTTAGTCCATTATCCCAAGTTTTTTTGACTTTACCTTGGTTGATTAGTTCAATTGTTAGATTAAACATTCCATTTGTTGTTTTTTTTTACCCAATTTTTTTTCCTGTTTTTTTGTCATTCTTTTATTTCACGTTACGTTTTTTATTTCACGTTTTTATTCTTCCAGATTTTCTCTCTTTGCTTTCATCTTTCCAGTTCTTCTTCACTTTATCGTTTTTGAATAATCTTAGGCGTGCTAAGAATCGCACGTTGAAAAGTAAGACCTCATCAACTTTGAGCTCGAACAAGTTTCGACTTTTAAGGGTTCTCGTTCGTGATAGGACGACAGCTGGTTAACGTATAAACAGGTTTCAACAGAAAACAGATCCATAAACGATTAATTCAGAGCCAAATTTTTGTCAGCGAGTGCGGTTATGTTGGGGGTACAGACCTACCATTCATTTTTCTGTCTTTTCTTCTCTTTGGTTCTTTGTATACCTTGTTTTGTTTTACCAACCTATATTGGACTCCGTTTTATTTTATTCTCGCTTTTTCCTCTCTGATTGATAGGTATAGTTCGAGTAAACGATATACTGCCACCTACCTTCCAATAGTTCCCCTTTAATAACATAGTTAGGGAGCTAAGTTAGTTCGTTATTATTTCTGATTATGTCAGAATTACAATCGACCGCTTCAAAAACACTTTTTCCGAAAACTTCTGATAAGTACTCTTCCACATTCTGTTTCACTATCATTGTCGTTCATTTGAATCAATAATGAATTTATTTCCACCATTAATGGAAGTGTCCACTCTCCATATAGTCTTTTTCAACTAAAATTACTTTTTTAATCTCTTTCTACCAGTCGTCTTCGATGATATTACATACTTCTCCTTCACTTACCTCTATTATTATTTTTGGAAAATTATTTTCACGCCTGATGCTTTGTTTCAATTTTCTCAAGTTAACCCAATGAGATTAAAAACAAAAATAGGGGGGAAGTATTGTTATGGGATGTCCATACTTTTCAGCAATACTCTCAAGGCCATACAATTTTTCAAATTTTTTGTCTGTAAAAGTTCAAGTAGTTGGTTTTTGATATAGTTATCTTCAAAATACAGATTGTTATCCATTAAAAAACTCTGCATTTCATCTTTCTTCGAATTTCTATTTGGTACCTTGATGAGCTGTCGTGAATGATAGTTAGCGTTGCCAAGAACTATTACACTATTCGCATCCAAATTTGGGATCAATGTATTTTCAAACCGTTCCTCGAAAATATTAGCTTCCATATTCTTATTATAGTCAACATTGACAGTTCTCAACTTATTTTCCACATGATTTCAAAGAATTTGGAACCCATCCTTTACTTCCTCCGCAATGCACAATGATTGGACGCGATTCTTTGTTTGCGGGCATGTTAGGCGTACACATTCTCGAACCATCAGTCCACCCTTCCGTAACTGTGACGTAATTGTCATACCAAGAATCGTCCAAATAGAAAATTTGCGGTTGTTCTTGTCTATATTTAGTTATTTATTCTAAGTGTTTGTTGCGCAATTCCATTATTCCTCTTCCTTCCATAACTGTTTGACGTTTGTTTATTATTTTAAATCTAAATACCAGTTTCTCATCTAATTCTGAAGAGTTTTTTCACAGCAGCTCACTTAATGGCCGAAAGTATTCAATTTCTTCCTTATGATTTCAGTTATAGGAATTTCATTGGTTTTGTAATAGTGGTATATTGTTTTTTTCAATGATTTTATTAGATCAACATCTAAAGGTTTTGGTAATCTTGTATCACATCGCGTCTTGCGTTCATAAGGTTTGTTTTTGACTATTTTACGTATAGTTGCGAAAGGAATTTCAGTCAAATCTGATGTTGCTTATAATAGTTTATTTTCCTCAAAACCAAACTTGATGTGTACATACATTGAAACATACTCTGTGTATTTCAATATTCAAATGCATCCGAATCTTATTTACTGGCATCTCTTTTTCGCATTGTTCACCATCGTTATTGGAATCACTACAATGGAAAAAGTCTGCGTTGTTATCACACTCTTTATCACTATTAATACTTGTCCAAGGACGCCACATTTTAAATAAGTAATTACAACTGTACCAATATCGAACTTCAACACTCAAATCGCGATCAGTTCCTGAACACCACGGCGATAACCATCCCCGCATTCCTCCATGTCTATTCGTCACCGTAACATAACTTAAAATTTAATTTTATGACTTTTTAGCCAAACATAAAACTTGGTTAGTAAAAATTATCCAATACGAACCGTCAAGTGTACAGTCCACTTGCACTAGTTTGCTACCGATTCATTTCTATGTACTGGTTTTTTTGGCCTTTGAAAGTGCCGACAACTTCAAGAGTGCACAATATCGTTTACTTCGACTGTAACGAAAAAATAAATACACGTCATATCTTACTAAACCTCCCCTCCCCCCTCGTGATATTTCGTCATTTTTGCTAAACCCCCTCCCCCCCTTTCAATCTCACGTGATTAATGGGCGGCATCTTTCAGGATACTTCCTGAAATAATCACTCTTTTAGAATAATCACCGAATTTTCTTTGCACATGTTTCTTACATTTGCTATGCGTCATTTGAAGTGTTGATATTCGGCTCTCCTGAAAATTCTTCTGTATCTAAGGATATAAGATTGAAAAGTTTTATTGCCTGTTATATAATTCCTTATGTACAGCTGCCGGACTGAGTCATGGCCGGTGAGAAGCTCCTCCCTCAAGATGTGCAGTAGATGTGTAGAAATCTGTTATCAGTCTGTTAGATTATTCGAACCATAAACCTCCAAATACGTAAAATTTCTTCGTCATACATCGACCCAAACTTTACGCAGATACCTACGATTTCTCCCACCCGCCATAACTCAGGCCTGTAGCTCTAACTGGTGCAGGGAACGTAAGCTTTCACTAGATATTTGTATACTCTTTGTAGTCCATGTAGTCACATTATGCTGAAGTGTGTGGCACTAGTTTTTTCTTCAGGATGAAGATTTGCGGTCACACTTACACTACACCCTGTAAAACAACCATTTAACTCGATGGGTTTTTGCTTACGCATGAGACTAGTGGTAAATTCCGCAAGCATGGGTCCACATCATTTCTCTCGGTTCGATTACTTCACCACACCACCTCTTTATATCGGCCAAACCTTTTCAAAACCGGCTGGCCAATCGGTTCGGAATATTTGTAAAGGTCACACAAAGGCAAAAGCTATAGCCCCTCAGGCATATACAGGTAAAACGTGATTCACTGGAAAACGAACAAGACGTTCTGTTTATTTCGTGTTCGAAGATCTGCTCAATTTCATCGTCGATTATGATTGAATAATTTGTTTTTCAGCGTGTTTTGTGACGAGAATCGCGACTGCCGTGGTATTGCTGGTTTCCTTCGTCGACAGTCAGTTTACATTCTGCTCAATGCAAGCAGTGCCCAAGAAAAGGAATAAAAAACTGCGTGGGTCGCACGAGCAAGTGTCTGATATTGAATATATCATTCCTAGGGTGAGTAAGATCGATGTCAATAACTATATTCTTTCATTCAAAGGATAATAATAGTATAGTAGTAGTAGTAGTAGTAACTCATTGAGAGATCTTTTGATCACAATTTGTTTTTTACCATATTAAATCGAAAGCGAGATCGATAATTAGTGAATCTTTAAGAGTTTATAGATTTATAGTTAGCTAATCACGGTCTACATAGCCTATGTGAAGTTTAAATTAGAATATGGCTATAATGTATGGTCTCCGTTCGAGAATCAATAATGATGTTTATTTATTTATAATAGCACGAGAAAATTAATACATAAATAGTCATCAAGTAATACGATACACAACACGATATCCACAAAGCCTAGGCTGTCTGTGGTGTTTAAGAATTATTATTTGTTAGGTTATCGTGTGTAGATGTATTGAGTTAGGTATGCGAAATTGCAAACAGGGTAGAGATAAAAATGATTCACAATGTATACACCAAAGTGTGTTAGTTTTAAGATATACAGAGGTGCGCAAAAGTCCGGAATAAAATTAATATCTTTTTAACCAGTATTTTAGGAAAAAAACGCTGAAACACGTCAGTTGATTTTACGTTGTACGAATTTTTTGCCAATAAAATGATTTTTTTTTTCAACCCCTTAGCTGCAACCCTTCCCAATTTATTTTTTTCAAATGCAAACCCATGTCGTGTATGGGCTCATTAAAAAGCTCGTAAAAATGGAATCTGACCATACCCTTTATTTTTTTACTCATGCAGTTACCACGAAATGAGAAAAAACTCTTTTAAAACCAAAAAGTTAGAAATACCTACTTAGTGTTATCTACGGGTGAATTAACATTGCAAAACACAAATAAGTGGTGATGATGTACATTGCTCAACAATTGCTAAGGATCACCAGTACCTACTTTCTAAAAGTTTACAAATTTAAAGAACAGACCAACCGGGCCAGGCACCACAACAAATTTTATTGATTTATGTGTAAAACTGATAACGTAATGTAGCATCAACATTCTTTGGATTTTATTTTTTCACCAAAAACTTACACATAAAATTAGTTCCATCCCAAGCAATTGTTGACCAGTGTACCTCAAAAAGAGAAAAAGGTTGTTGC
>WOGJ01214679.1:0-15358 GCA_015342185.1 Leptinotarsa juncta | reverse complement strand
TTTTGTTTCTATTTCATCCAATATTTCATTCACATTGGTTGTATTCAAGTTCCAATTAACAGAGAGAAGTTTTAAATGTATTTCTTTATATATACTTTCATTTATATTTCTTACACGAATTAATTTTTTTGAAATTTCTTTCCTACAGTCAAAAATGTTAACTGATATTATAGAATGATCAGAAATTTTTGGTACATCATGTACAGCAGTTCGTATATTTGATTCATTAGAGATCACATAATCAATAAGAGTTTTGCTGTTATTTGTCACTCGCGTGTAATCAGTAACAAGTTGATCAATTCCAAATGAGTTGAATACATTTATGACTTTTTACTATAAAAACTGTCTTTTTTTTAAATCAATATTGAAATCTTCAATCAGAGTACACTTTTTATTATAGAAATAATTTTCAAGAATATTTTGAAGTCTTTTTTTCACTACTTTATACTATTCCCTTTGTTTTACCGTTTGATCCCTAAATAGCTTTACTGGGTGCAGTGTCTTACTAATCTTGAACCTTTCCTTTGCATCGGCTAGGTTTTTGAATGTTACTTTCAAAAGTCTACATTTATCTTGCATTTTATGCAAAGGTAATTTTATGCATGTGCAATTTTGGTTCAATGTTCTTCAAAAAACTATAATTTTTAAACGGGTTTTATCAAATAGTTTCGTAATATTTACACGTGGTAGAATGGTGTCTTTACTTTGATTGAAAATTATTTGTTTGAAAGTTGTTCTGATATCGGAATTTTTTAAATAGGTTTTTTGAGATTTTTTTCGTATCTTTTTGACGATCTGCGATAAGTATTATATTTGGGATTATTTTAATTAGTTTTGCTTTCAGGTTGATGCTTTTCTGGTTAAGATTTTTCAGTACGATGTTTATCAACTTCTTCATTCGAAAGGTCGTCCAATTATTGAACTATTTTGGTGATTTCATTTACATCAGGGATTTCTTTTTGGATGGGGGATATTCTTCTGTTCTAATGTTTTGAATCAGTTTTTTTGGTGTTTAATAACTATTGAAGTTATGGTTTATGTTCAGTAACAATAGTACTTTCTCTTCTAGATAAATGAGGTTAAAACTATTTTGTAAAATTAACAATTGTTAGTAGTTATTTTTCTATAGAAGAATAATTTTGTTCTGAAGTTTTTGATGCGTAAGCAATAAACATAACTGTACCAAGAGGGCTCTGTAATAATGAAGTACTGATTGATACGTTCGTGACATCAGTTGTTATACCTAATGAAAAGTTTATGAAAGTCGGGATATTGTATGTTTAACAAAATATGTTTTTTCTGTTAACTGGCTATCGCACCCCTATGAACGACAACCCTCACAAGTCGAAACTTGTGCGAGCTAAGGAATAACAAGGTCTTACCTTTTAACGTGTGATTCCACACAAGATAGCAAGTAAAAATCGAGCGTTCAGCCTGCGGCTTGAACCGTCGACTCACACATCGGCTGATTGAGTGAAAAAAGCAACAACGTCGAACCGCCCGGCTACCGATCGACGAATTGAAGAAGATATTCTCTAAATATTCTATTAGGATAATATTTTTCTACAATTGATGGTCTTAACATGAAAATGTGGCATCATAAAAAGAAGGTACTATTTCATCCAAACGAGGTATTCTGTAATTTAGAGTAACTACCCCCTACCAACCCCTTCCTGAGGGAAACTATGGGGAAAATGTGTCATCAGGATTCATTTCCATTAAAATATATTTCAATATCATGTACTATTTCATACATATAATTCACCATTAATCATTTTCCATGAAAGGGCCAGTTTCAGTTTTTTTCAACACCGTGATATCAGGACGGTTTACGGATTGCGTAGTTGATATTTCGATAATAATCTATTGAAAAGACAAAAATTAAGAGTGTCATAATATTTTTCGTTGTGTAAACGTTACATTCTTACATTTGAAAGACGAAGAAAGATTTCTCAGCCTGATTGTTGGAGCATGCTTTTTTGTGGAACTTGTCAAGGAATGGTATACATTTTCGAAAATTCAGTGTGTTTGGTCAGTCAGTCATGGAAATCCCAGTGTTTTCAGAGATATACCGAGCTGACATTCATAATAAAATCAGTAAGGTAGGTACTCGACAAGGAATGAAGTAATATTAGGATGGGTAATGAAAACGAAACAGCCAATTTTTTTTGACTGAAATAATTGTTCAGATCTCTTCTATTTTCATTTCAAAGGAGAAATCCGAGTGCGATCAAACTCTTGAATCTCAAATAATAATAATAATATAAGTTTATTCAAGACATTTTATACTATATCCATAAGAAAAACTTCTACTAAATAAACTGATATTTACCTTGAAAAGTGAAACTTTTACCAAGGTAAGTCATAATAAAGGATACATCTTTATAAATACAATCTATACTAATATAAATGTGAAAGTTTGTGAGCTGATTTTTTTTCTGGTTTCGCACCATGTTCTGTGTTTTTAATGCTCACAAGGATTATTTCCGCTACGTTTCGGCAAAATCTCATTTGCCATCTTCTGGTAATGTCTGAAATTTCTTTAGAATTGTGTTTCTTAATTTAGAGGTAGATTTTACCATTTATCTGGATTGCTGCTGGGGGACAATCTCTTTTTAAAAACCAGTAATCTGCCATCATCTGACGGTCCCATCTATCCTGATACCTTTCTTCCATCACTTTTAGATACTGGTGAAAGCGCTCTCCCTGTTACTTTGGAAATATATCCAGGTGATTGTGAAGAAAGTGAAACTTTATGCTCATATTTGCTTGTAATATTTTAAAGCTTTCCAACATATCTTTTGCACTATTACCCGATAATCTGGTGACTAATAGTTTCTTACAAAATTTTCTACCACCAACAGAAAACTTCTCCAAGCTTCACTTAGGACATGTCTAATCTTGCTTTGTCAAATACTTCATCATATTTAATTTGATATGTAGTGGCGGAAATATGATAATTTCTCTACCTAATAATGGCTACCTATATTGGCTTTACCAACAATTGAGGATTCTCTAGACTCTAGAGGGCCACAAAACTTGTTGCCAGTGAACTTGCTTCACTCTACTATCTCAGGGTGTTTTGTGGATCCACTTTGTTGACCAAGTGAAAAGTTAACCATTTTTAAATTGGAATTCAGCAATATTTTGCGGAATCGATTTATCATTTTGATATTCTTCTTTTCGTTTTGTTGAATGGGCACTTCGTATTGTTGCAAATTTATTTCCATTGTGCAATAAAAACATTTCAAATTTTTTGCAGTTATCAATAAAAAGCCACCAATAACCAGAAACTGAGATATTATTACAAGTTCTTCATTTTCACTTAAATATGATAATATATCACTTTCGTTCTGTATGCTGTAATTGTGACATTTGGCACCAAGAGCTTCATTTCTTTCGGTCTTGAAGTCAACTGTTCTGATGCTTGTTTTGACGAATTCACGTCTCGTTTTGAGAAAAAAAATTGTGGTACAAATGTTTTACCTTCATATTCACTTTCATTCGTAGACTGTACTGAATGTTGTGAATTTGAGTATACGAACTACTTTTGAAGCTTAAATACATCGAGGAAGATCTTCACTCTGCGAGACAGGACGTCTTGTAGACTGTAAATTTGAATAATGCTATGTTTTATTTCGATTGAAAGCTTCAATGTCTACTACGCAAAAGTAATATTCATCGAAATGATTCCAGATCTTAGGGTTACCAAAATTCATCCCGTAACGTTCTCCCTTTTTCCACAAACGTAAAGACTCAACACAAGATTTACAAACCTTATGAGGAACCGATGCCACATCTAGTTTTTCAATATGCCACCTGGAATATTCAGTATAAACTTCCCCAACAAAATCAAAATATGTGATACTTCGTATCTTATTGGTTGTCATATAAACACCACAAATATAACAAAATACAACCGCGTTATATTTGAATTTTTTTCCCAATTAACTTATAATTCTAGAATAAAGAAGTATATTCGAATCAAAATAGAACAAATAAAACAAAGTATCAATCTCATATTAGCAAATCACCCGAAAGTAAAGAAGTGCGGTGCGATCTCCAATCTTGTCAATTCATTAAGTTTTCGGGCATTTACACGGAGTGAGGGGCACGAGGAGAAAGTCATGTTGATGCGCCAAAACAAAGCGCAGAAATCGAATTTCAACATTATACAACATTTCATAATAATTCGTGTTCTAAAAAGCTAACTTGAAGTGTGAATTACTAAAAATATTTTTAGGCCAAAATCACAAACACCAGAGCCAATTCAGAACTTTCCTAAATATATTTTTTTGTAGAGCTGTATTTGCAGCCAAAATATATGGTAGGTAAATGTTTGTCCAGTTTAGCCATCAAAACATCAAAACCACACGCTCAACCAACGTTGTAGTAACGCTTATTGACCTTGACTTTAACTTCCCAATAATGTTTTCGATAGTCAATAAAGGGTTTATGAAAATTTTCCCTTTTTTGCTACTTCTTGGTCCCGATATCAACGTTTACATGTTATGTCCCAAATAAGATTTCTATGTCTCAACATTTCAGATGCACAAGCATTAAATTGTATTTCATTTCTGAAATGAAATAATAATGAATATCAGTATGAAGAACCAGATCATGACATTAGATGACAAATAAAAAGAAACATGTTTATAATTTTCAATTTATTTTACAAATATCGCGAAGGCACAAATCTCAAAAATAACCATTGAACAACGAAACAAAGTAAATAACCAGAAAATTAATATATTCAAAGATGCATAAAAGAAACATTACCTAAATGTTACCCACATACGGTGGTTTGTCTTTTAAATTTATACATTTAACAGTAAACCAAATTAATTATCTAAAACTTATTAGTACACATTGTTTTGTCTTTTATGATGATTATATTAAAGTTTGAAATTAATTTTTCCAAGTACAATATTGTCTAGTGAATTGGCGTAAGCTGAATCATCTCGATATATTATTTTCGTCAATGGGTCATACACGCATCATTCAAATCATTCATGAGGCTACGAACAATTTCACTAAACAAAAATCAAAGTTCATCAAGCATGCCTCTATCGATAAAATCTAATATTAAAATAAAATTCGAAACATTACAACTAAGCTTATGATAAATTGGTGGCACTATCACTAGATAATAAAAAAAGTGATACATCCCACCCACCTTAACAGTACTTCAACAATACTTTCAACAATAAAAACAAAAGCCAAAACAAATACATCTAAAATTTACCACAATGTACTTGACAAACTTTCATTTAGAGACTAGCCGGAAAGATAAAGATGGCTGTTACTTTTGGCTGCCTCACGTAATTAAATCTTTCAGTCTATGTCAAATATAGGCCAGTTTGGTAAACAAATAAATATAAACAGCCTATATTCTTCATGTTCAATAACAGTAACAATTTGAGCACAGGTTCCATTTGCAACAGTCTACAGCCTTATGTTTGTATGCCAAGCAACTCGCAACTAGAAATTTATTTATCAACAGTTTTGCAGAAAAATAATCATTTCAACGATAACGATATCATTAGTACACTTTCCCTCAAACATATGTAACAGGTTGAATGCATATTTTACTTGAATATTGGTTAGTCTGGCAGGGCATTATTGTTACAATATTGAAAAGAAAAACAACATTGTATGTCTTCAATTGTATACATATTCTACATGGATCAACAATTCATAAATGAAGGTACATTAGTTCACCAATTAGAAATTTCCAGTAAAAATCTTTTGGGTACCGATATTTTATTTCAAAAATATACATTACTATAGTTTAATACCTATATAGCTATTCACACATATGTATAGGGTTGGTTATATTTAGCAACAAATATCTGAAAACAATTCTAAGTAGAAAGGAAGTGGTGATGATATTAATGTTTTGTGTTTTGAACAAGAGGATGACTTATGTCTGTATGCTTTTTACTATTATTGTTAATTTCCAAAAGTTTCTATTGTAGATATAATTCGTTGTGCTCGATTATTGATGTCCTGTAACAAAAACTAATTAAATCAACACGGGGTATATATTTTGAATATTTTATTTTCACGTGAAAGTTAAAATTAGTGAAAAATACAAACAGTATTAAAAAAATAATGATTTTTGCTGTTCATTGGACGGTTTCAAGTATTCCAATTCGTCCTCATTTCAACTTCCTACTCAGTTTTTCTGTTACTTGTTGACTTCTTGAACTTATTAGAGACATGAAATATATCTGAAGAAATCATCATCTAATATATAAAAATATCGTGTCACAGTTTTGTGTTCGAACTTCTCCAACACGGCTAGACCAATTTTTATGAATTTTTTTTGCAAATTTGGTAGGTACGATAGGGCGTAGAGTATATTTCATACCGCTAGTTGATTCGGGTGTACTTATCTAGAAAAAAAAATCTATTTTTGATGACGATTTTTTGTATTTAGCATCGAAAAATACCTATTAAAAATTTCCACTCCTACCCCATTTTCACAATACATTAGTTATCTTCATTTAACAATCAAAATATTCACTAGAAATAATTTATATGGCAACACGATATTTGCCATATAAATTATGGCAGCTAGACAGCTATTAAATAACTTATTGTAATAACTAGGTAACTTTTTTGAAATGATGATGCAATATTTTGAAATAATGAATATTAATGTTTGGGTTTACATGTAGGAAACAACAATGGCAGTGATGGTATGAAAAATTTGTGAATTTGTTATAAAAGGTATGTAGTTTGACGGTTAGTCATTATGATATGATATTATATCTTTTCAATATCCATGTCTCGAATAAGTTTATGTCTGAATACCGCATATTTTATAAGAAAATACTTTTATATTTGGTGATAAAATGAGATCAGACATAACATTATTTGGGTTAATGCAGTCAAGCTGCTAGGTTTTCTGCTGCATATATAGGTTTTCGCGGCCAGTAATATTTTGTCGTTGAGTTCGGGTTGAACCGTGTCTGAAGTTTTGTGTTCGAAGTTTTCAAGAAAGCGAAGCCAAAACGTCGAACACACAACTTCAGACGCGGTTCTACCTGAACTCAACGACAACAATATATACGAATTACTTGGGACGAGTCGAGAGTTACATATTGATTAATTCCGTAATCCAATTCAACATTGAAAATCAACATAGTAACAAAGCAATGTTTTGTTACTGGAATCTCGAATTATTCAAATGTATTTCAAAATATGAAACAAATATGAAATGAGTTATTTCAATAAAATTTTGGTTTTGAGTTGAATTTAGCCAAGAAAAGTTTGAATATACACAATCCGCCGAAGATTAAAGATATTCTTTTTTCATCGTCCAATAAAATAAATATTTGAAAAATCCAAAAATCCAGTTTCAAGTTTTGTTCTGGGAGATAAAATTCGATTCAATTATCAAACATTCAATATTTTCAAAATTTTTCGATTGCTTATTGCAAAAAGAATTGGTTTATTGCGTTTTCTGTATTATCATAAGAATTACCCTATTTTACATAATGTTGCAGCATATCGCTCTATAAGGCAAATTGCCGTGTTTAGGATATGTTGTCTTATTGATGGTTTCTTTAATTTCCTTCTGCAACTTCAAATAATCCTCATTATTTCCATATTTGCTTTCGTACACTTCCAATACGTCTTCCCCTTGATCAAGTTTCGGAATTATTTCTACATTATCTTGTTTTTCATTATGGTTTAGGTTATTAACTTCGTCTTCCCAAAACTCAAGTAAATCCTGTTCCCCACTCTCTCTTCTAGATAAGTTATTTTTCGTACTGAAAAGTGTGATTTCATCATCGTCAGAATTTGCATGTAAATTTAGATCAGGAAGTTTATGAAAAATATGAACTTCTGTGTCCTTGTCACCACCAACACTTTCACAATATTCTTTATATATTGTCTTGGGACTTTTTAAAATTTCTGCGTCCGGAGTTGTTTCCCTAGTTTTCGACATCCATTCTTTTACTGCTTTTGTTATAGGATAACGCGTTTTCTGATCATCCACTTCCACTTCTTCGCCAACATCTGAACTTTTCTCTTCTTTATTCTCAGTCTGGTCTTTCAGCATTTCTCTTATTTCTGGGTTTTCTAGAAAAAATCCATCTTCTTTTGGTGATTCTGAAGCAGGTAAGTTTTTATTAGCTTTGATATTGTCTAAAGAAGTTGCTTCACTTACCGAAACGGGTACAAACAGTGGTATTTTCGTAAAATCTGGACTTTTTGAATACCCAGTTTTCTCAATGCTCGTCTCTCTGCTGGATATCTTGCTGAATATAGATTTGAAAAATCCTTCACTTTCATCAATATTGAGCGATTTAATTTTTCCTTCCAAACTACTATACATTCCCTTTTGAATCATCTTATCCAATTCTTGGGATATATCGTCGTTTGTCTTATCTGACTCTCCTATAAGGCTAGATTCCAATAGGTAATCGAAAGAATCTACTAGGTTCTTTCCAACGGATGGGAAAGTTGCAGAACCTACATTTGAAACCACAGAGGTTTTCGAGGATTTCTTCTTCCTCTTTTTAGAGGTCTTTTCGGTGTCTTTCATCGGCAATTTTTCATCTGTAGGCATTGATTTTATAGTATGCTCTTTATTTTTATTAGTCTCAACCAATTTTTCATCAGACGTGACTCCATTTTCAATTTTATTTTCAGTTTTTTCAATTTTTTTAATAATTTTTTTAATGGGTTCTTTGATTTCCTCACAACTCTCCGATAGATCAATATCTGTAATCATTACCCTCTTTGTCAAAGGTTTTTGGGTACCTTTCTTGGATTTTTTCCTATCCTTGTTATGGTGCGATTCTTCGATAATTCCTGATACTGGTTCTATTTGAGATTGTTTTGAAACTTCTATTTTATCATCTTCGGATGGACTGATATCCTTAGATTTTTCGATATCTTCTACTAGCTCCGATTGTTCTTCAATTTCTTTGGATGGTCCATTTCCGTTAGATATCTCGATTTTATCAACATCAACAACCATTTCACTCTCAATTTCCGTGACAGATTTGATATTTGGCATCATGTGAATATTTTCGATCATATTTGGTTCCGTTTGTGAAATGATATTGATAATTTCTTCAATTTTTCCGTTCTTAATTTCGATCTCGACATCTTCTTTTGGTGTAGGTATTACATCTACTAAGAGACTGACGTCATAGCTTTCGAAATTATCATCTTTAAGGGAATGTTCATCCTCTCCACCATCAAAGGAGGTTTCGCTTTCCTCAGTATTTTTACTTTTACGTTTTTTTCGACTAGAAACCGAAATCCATTGACTTTGCTTTTTAGTCGGACTGGAAGTATTAGTCGAAGGTAAAGTTAACTCGGGAGTGTCTATTTGTGAAGAATATGTTTTCACGTTCACATCAACCTCACAATGTTTTACCGATTTTTCATTAGATAGTGTGACTTTAAGATTTTGTAAACCATGTTTCACAGTAGGTTTTATTTCAGCATTTTGTACTGTTTGTGAATAAAACCTTTTGCTTTGGTTAGGTTTGAATTCGAAACTTCTTTGTAATCCATGAGGTTTCCGACTTTCCGAACTATTTTTAACTGATTCTTTTTCACTGCGCATTGTAGTTGTTTCGGTTTCAAATGGAAGAATTCGATTACCACCATCATCGTTGTTCTGATGGAATATTTTTCTTTGGGGAGAATTTCGAGGACTATTGTAAAATCCTCTTTTGTGATTGTTTTTGTATTTTTGGTTATTGTTGAACTGCTTGTCGAAAGGTTTCCTTTTTACAAGATCCAATTTTTCAGTATTTTCTGTTTTGGTTTCTTCATCTTCTTGTTTTTTCACAGCTTCTTCCAACTTCGACACGATTTTAGCTAAATCTATTGTTTTATTATTGTTCAACCTGTTTTCATTTTTCTCTTCTTTTTTCACAACCTGATCATCTATGATGTTGTTTGACTGACATACATGGGCATTTTGATTTTCAACGTTGTTATCAACACTGGCTCTTCTGTTTTCAGTCTCTTCTTCGGATTTCGGTATGTTCGGAATAAAACCGACAAAGTTCGGAAACATTTTTGGATCGGGAGGTAGAAAGTTGATGGGTATTCCTGAGGGAATAAATGCTGGGTTGAAGTTTTGTCCATTAAATGGCACTACAGGTATAGGCACGAAATTTGGAGACACTTTGATGAATTGAACGGGACTGAGAGGAATTTCCGGTGTTCGATAAGCTCTTGGTATGAATTCTTCGGCATCTGGCTTCAAATCATACTTCTGTGTCTTTGGCGGATCATGGTGCGAGTTGTTCTCTTCAGGAAGATTGACATCTCCTGTTGAATTGTTTTTAAGATCTTCAACGTTTCTGTTAATTTCATTGTTATTTATAACATGATTATCGTCTGTGCTTTTCTCACAATCTTCTTTCCTCTCATCACAGCTATGTTTGGAAGTTTGGTGATCGTCTTTGGAATCATCGTTAGCTACTATTAAAGTTACCTCTTCTGAAGTTTTATTGGGCTCCATTTCAGATATGGTTTCAACTCGATTGGGATCCCGAAAGCATTGAGGATTAACTTTTTTTTCAGAAGGATTATCGTTTTCGTTATAAGAGTCGCTCTCTTCATCGCTGCATTCGGTACTTTCTTGTGATATCTGGGACTTTGAAGTCTTTCGACGTATTCTCTTTTTAACTTTACGATTTTGTTCTGCCGGGCATTGCTCAATCACATCTGAAATGAAGAGAAATATTATATTATTCAAGATGTTTAAAGATGTTGGTACAATTCCGTTAATTAACCATTGCATTCACTTGAATTATTGTACACTTTCTAACACAACAATAAGTATATTGGAATATAATAACTGCACTCATTCATAAAGAATATATCATATATCATAATAGAATATATCGGAAGTCACCCTCAAGGATCGTGTAAAACAGACAAATACTACCCTATGTCAAAAACAAGCGAATTAGTGGAAGAAAATATACAGGCTTTCGTCATCTCTAGAATTACCACCAATATCCATTCAATTAGTGATAATTGGATCCAGCAGCCTTTAATACACATAAAATACAAATGAGTCAAATGTATTTGTTCGACCAGGCGTGGTACTTAAAAACAACAGCTACAGCCACATAAATAGTCAGATCTTTGAAAAACTGAGTACAAATTAATTACGGTTCTATAGTCCCAATACCCAATAACAATATAAATCCAAAACAAGCACACTTTCCAATTTACAATTCGAGTGGAAAGCTGTTTCTAACCGTTGAGATCAGTACTGCTAGACTGAACCACGAAAGCATTGTAACTGTCTCAACTCAAGTGTTAATGGTGATGCTTTCTTCCTTGCGAGAATGTCATTTATATGCTCGATGGAAGACTGAATCAACGAATATATACTCCACAAGGCAGTCCATTGCCAAGCTTCGAAATCGACAGCCGACTATAGGCAACCAGACCCCAAATACAAAGCATCTGTGTTCCAAAATCGCACAGGGCTGTTTCGATGCGCCAAGGTCTCATCATTGGTGTTAGACTGACCCACGAATGCATTGTTGTACTCAACTGAGTAAGTTCAGGCGATTATAAATCCTCTTACGAATACGCCATCTTTGGGATCGACAGAAGACTCAAACCAATGATATCAAAAATAAACGGGTCAGTTGCAAAGACAAGTTTTGAAATTATCCGACGACCGATATTTCGACCCGTCATTGGTCTCATCAATGGTGCTTGGCTGAACCATGGATGCATTGTGTGACTCAACTGACTAGATAGTTGGCTAGTGTTGGCAATATCCTTGATAGTGATTCCTTTTCAGCTACAGATATGAGGTGGAATGCTCATGGCTGATAGTATTGGTATTTAATACCAATAGGTTAGAAATAACTAGAATTTTCAACTGGATTGTTGGGAGTTGTTACGGGTAAATTACGAAGGACTTTTGAGTACTATGTTATCTACTGTTTCTTGTGACTGATTCCTTATAGCAGGTACATTGTAAATATGCGTTTCAAGAACTCAATTATGTTTCGTCTTTATTATTCATAAGTCATAAACGATCTGACGTTTTGATATATTTCCGGACTGGGCACATGTTTGTTTGGCATCTTTTCAAAATATGTTGACATAAATAATGTATTTAGAATACGTACAGGAACCTGAAATTTACAATTATATAATTCAGCTTATATTTTGCAGATAGATATAGATGAATGAAAATAATTATTTTTTTTTGCCAGATTGTGAGAAAGTTAGTCTCATCAATGTTCTACTTACGAAAATAGTATACCCCTATCAATCACCTAAAAAAATTTATTTTCAATAACATCAAGTTAGGCTCTGGAATAAATACTTTGCACATGAAGATTGAGGGCCACATTCATAGTGAAACATTGAAAACCCGGACAGGATTTGAAGAAAGCTTTGAGACCAATCACTCTCAGACAAGTAATAATTCTTAGCTGCTTTCTTGGTTATTGAATGCGTATTTGATTATATGACTTTAAAATTCATCACCCAGGGATTGAAGAGAAAAGGGATCGACGAAACAGGCTGTAAGTTCATAAATTGCATGTTTATTACAGTAGAATTACTACGAGGAACTATGCACCAGTGGGGGGAAGACGTCTTCCACAAAGGACATAAAGTACCTATTGAATTATGTAGATGACCTATTCATCCTAGTCCAGGATGCATAGTGAGGAGACGTATCTATGAAGCATCCCCTGACTATTAAAGCAGGATGGGTCGAAGAACAGCTAAACAAAACGTCATTCAAATTGAATATAGTACTTTGGATGACCTTATGTCAGGGTCATTCATCAAATTTGTACAATTTTTCAATTTTTAATGTAATACGAATCACGGCGAAATTTTTTATCATATTTACTATATATTCTTCGTTCAATATATTGACGAATGGCGATAAATAAAAATTGAAATACAGGTCCGGATTAAACAAACTAAACAAACATTAGAATCTCAAAACTTTATTTACATTTTTGGAAAAGGCAGGGAAAGTTGAATTGCCCCGAATGTCATAAGTATTTTCGCTTATAATTCAATTACCTTACGACTCTAATGTAAATATTTTGGCACTAGTTCAGAATTGATAAAATTGTAAGCGAGAATAACGAAGATCCACGAAGACACTCAGGGTATCAAAACTTTTCCTGCTTTTTTCAAAAATGAAAAATTTTAGCCCGGATCTGGATTTCATTAATATTTATACACTATCCGGCACTATGTTGAACAAAGATAGATGTAGTTAATATAAAAAAAGGTTCACCGTGGTTCGTAAGGTATGAAGAATTGAAGAGTTGGTTGACAATGAAATGCAAGAAAAAATTTGAGTAAATTTGATAAAACACCCTGAGATCTATTAAATATGGGTTATTTAGCACCGCCTGGGTTTGGTTATCTACCTATAATTTATGTACATTTCTCATGAAAGAATTTCGATTTGCCAATGTTCAAAACATAGGTTGACAAAAGTATATCTAAAGAATCAGCAATAAATCAAAAACAAACTCCTTCTCTTTTTTTATGAACCATATTCCATTGTAGAAAATTGAGGTAGTTTTGAGCCCATAAGTTACTTATTATATTGGTTCCATTGCTAAGTATCCACATCGCCAAAATTCTCGGACCCCTTATGTTTGTCTAAATGGGACACTATTATTATGAACCAAGAAGTGTATTACAAAGTACATTTAATTTGGTTATGTAACCAATGCAAATTGGCTAAGTTTAATTTCAACTGAATAAGAAAAAATAAAAACAATAAATGGAGCATAACGAAATAAATACCAGAACTTTAAAACCAAAAAAAAACACTTCAGAGCGAAATCAAAAATGTTTTTATATTTGGTGTGTCCTCCCCTGTTCTGTAGTCTATGCATGGAACCAATAAGGACGTTATCGGTATCCATTGTAATATTGTTCTATTTTTCTTGGGCCGCTGGTGTGAGTTCCTGAAGGGTGATAGGAGGATTAAAACAGTTTGAGATTGCTCATTCAGTGTGTGCTCAATGGGATTCGAGTCTGGCGAATTTGCTGGCCACGGTAATCTTGAAATATTCTCAATCTCTCGCGCGATGGGGCCTATCAATGAATTCATAGTGTCTGAAATGGGAATAAGCTGGGTACGACGACCATGCCTCTTCGAAATAATACAGACTCCTTGGTATGGAACGAATTCTCTGTCAAAATATAGTCTTTATTGTCGCCCCGGCCCTTTCCAAACTCTGTGTCGCCGACTATCAGTAACTAAGCCAAATCTGTTTTCGTTCCAAAAAGGACATTTCGCCACTAAGCTGAAAGTCAGCCTCTGTGTTCCCGTGCCACTGTAAACGAGCGGCTATGTGTGAGGAAAGTAATAACCTGGGTAGTTTTAATGGCCTCCTGGATCGCAAATTTTCTCCAGCAAGTTTCGTCATATTGTGGTACTGGAGATTAATCGACCAAACGTTCTTCTTGAAAGAATTTAGACAGCTGAGCCTTTTATGGTCCGATTCCGACGTACATATCCTACTAGATACCAATCATGTCTTGCGTTAGTTACCCTAGGATGCCCAGTTTAACGTCTGCAGTCAAGGATGTCACTTTCGTGGTATACAAATGCATTACTCGGATAACTGAAGCGCGTTAAAACTTTACTCTATTCGCGATTCGGCAGACTCTCATCAAGCAAAGCCATTATTCTTGCTCTATGAAACACTGAAATTCTATTGCCAGGCATAATTGCAAAGAAGAACTCAAAACTTGAATATGCTAAATCGATATGAACCATTTTAAATATTAGTATATAAAATTAGAGGAAATTGGTTTAGTAAACATTTTTAAGTGCCTAGCACTAGTGAAAGAAATAAAGATTAAATATACAAAAAACCAGCCATGATAAAATTTCGTTTTACAATTTACGAGGGTGGTCCAAGAATTTTGGTGATGTATTTGGAAATGATAAAAATAGAATAGTAACAATGTAAGGTTTGAATAAGAATAATCAAGACTGGCAAGATTTTCCTTAAATTTGGAATGATACTTAGAATTCTTGCAGGACGAAATTAGTGCGTGTTAATAGACATAATGATATGCACTGTGTAGTGTCAATAAGATGGTGCACGTTTTTGTGAATCTGTATAGTCAGGTTGAATCGGCTTTGGCCTTCAAGGGATCATGTAACATCAATAATTTTGCCCCTACGATTTACTTTTTTCTTGAATTTTTCATGATTCTGAGATGATACGATTGAAAGCATATCATGTGAGCACATTGATTGGGATCATAAAAAAATTCCAAGTATTTACCTTGAGGGTGTTGAACTCCATTGACGTAATAACCAGGATAGACCATATTGTAGACGCTG
>WOGJ01214591.1:0-18018 GCA_015342185.1 Leptinotarsa juncta | reverse complement strand
GGCGACTGGCGCGCTCTGTGTAGCAGGATGCCGGGCGAAGGGGTTGCGGGGAAGAGGGGAACCTGTTATTAACAAAAGTTAACGCGCTAACAAAGACTATTAACTTTTGTTATCAACATTTGTTCAAAACATAACACATTTCCTTTGATCTTTACCGACTCTTGATGGATAACATAAATCTTGTTAATAACAAGGAATTTTCTGTTAACAACACGAGTTATTAACTTTTGTTAGGAGAAATTTTTTGGCGATTCAGTTAAGTTCATAACTTTTTGTTAAAAACTCGTGTTGTTAACTCCGGTGTAAAAATTACTTTTGATTTGTAAAAACACGTAATGTCCTGTCACACAGCCTAACAACGCATGACGCACGCGGCGACTGAATGCAATTGAGGGAAGCGCTTCTGGCTATCGTCTGATGGCAGAAAAGCGGTGTTCTTCCATTGGATAAATCTAGAGAGCATTTATTACTTTCGACCCACTGTTACTTTTGCACCCGGTCTTCCCTACATTTATTTCGTTATGTCAAACTTTAGACTTTTCTCTGTTCCCCATTCTTTTATACGATATTAATAAACGTCCTTAAGAAATAAATTTTTCATTTTCCCTCTGTATTCAGTATCAACTTTTATAGCTTATAACAAACTATTTAAAAAAATGAGGTTTGGCAATATTTGATCACCTTTTAATTTCCTAGATTCTCGATTGCAATGTATGTTTAAAATTTTCCCTAATGTTCTCGGGTATTTATCCTAATATATTTCAACATTTTCAATTTACATTTATATTATTTTTATTGAAGGGCCACAACTTCGTTGAAAAAATTTTCAATATCAAATTATCTAGCTAATCCCGCTCGTTTGATAAATTCAGTTTTACTCAAACGTAATGATTTAAAATTTACCACTTTTTGATTCAACTGAATTTTTCGCATTCATTTTTGCAAGCTGTCTTGGGATTGACAATTATAAATATACAACAGTTCGCTTTAAAATATATCTTTGTTATCAGCTTTTGATTTTTTTTTCATACTGCATTCAATTACCTCCATTTCCTCATAATGATTGAATGAGTAAATGGAATACATATGGAATAAGTTACAATTTCGATGTTTCACAAATATAACATCTTTGATTCATTAGGTACGTCTCAATAAGTAATACTAATATATTGATAATATTTAATATCTCCATCCTGAAAAATAAACAAGATTCTAGCTGCGTAGCTATCAGTGAAAACGATTTTCCAAATAGCTCAATTTTTTCCTAATCATATCGATAAATACTATCTTTCAAATATTATTTTCTCACATACTGGGTGATCAAGACTAGCGTGACCAACCAAAGTTATATTTTTTCAAATAGAACGCCCAGTATTTGATACGTCATTCGATTCCGCATTTTTTAGTTCTCTAAGGAATTTTTGTTTTTGAATTTGCATTGCGTCATTGCCAAGTTATTCCAGAAAAATATATTTTGCAGACCATAACTTTTCATTTCATCACCTGCATGTCTCGAGCAATTAAGTGAATTTTTCAGGAATACTTAGTCAACGTAACTATGATAATTCCGTGTATCTCAACTTTCGGAAACAATATATAGGGTGCTCGATTTAATTAATTTTCATACAGACATAATTCAACTTTTTCAAATGGAACACCCTGTATTTTTTCATTTGAATTGAATTTTTCAACGTCTCAAAATATTTTTCATCAGAGACATACTAAACGAAAAAACAGATATTTTAGAAATTATATCCAAATTTATTAATTGTTACCACAAACATTCATTTATTTACGTTCACTTAGGTACGCAAAATTTTCCCAATATGAACAATAATGCCTAAATTTTTTATTGAATGGAGTCCAGACGATGTTCAAAATGATGAAAATTTCCTACACAACATAATATCAGTCTTCTTTTGAATGAATTATCTACACGTTCCAGCATATCCTCTACTAATTCTTCATTTCACGTCTTTTATAGATGTTGGAGGAGTTTGGTAAACAAACTATTTGATATACCTTTATGAAAAAAAAATTCATTTTGGTCAGGTCAGGTGATCTGGGTGGCAACGCCGTAGGCCTTTCTAACCATTTTTGATTGAAATGATCATTGAGGTATTCCCGTACCTCAGTTCTAAAATGTAGTGGTGCACCGTCTTGTTGTAGCCACATTCTAAGTCTTGTTTCATATGGAACTCTGTCCAAAAAATTCGAAAACTGATGCCGAAGAAATCTTATATATTTTCTTTCAGTGAGATGCCCATCCAAAAATTACGGGCCGATAACTTTTTTTCCGAGAATTCCACCCCGAATATTCAGTGACCAACGCTGTTGATGGTTCAAGCAACGAATAAAATGGGAGTTTTCCGTTGCATAATAATGTATGTCATGCCGATTCACAGTTCCTCTTTTATGAAAAGTCGCTTCATCAGAAAATAACATGAAATCGAAAAAATCATCTTCCTGAGCAATTTGAAATGTACTCTCTTCACGTTCGAACTATTCGTGATTGACATTACCAGTTCTTTCAGATCTAGTTTTAAGAGCCTGAATTGTCGTTTCATCTGATTGTCTTCTTTCGGGCGATTAGTTTGAATATACGAAAAACAAGTTTGAGTAATAGAACGTAAGAAAATATATTTTTTGTGGTTACAACAATTACTAAAACTTGGTATAATTTGTATGATATTAGTTTTTCGTATAGTATACCTCTGATAAAAAATTTAGTGAAATGTTGAAACATTTTATACGAATTAAACAATACAGGATGTTTTGAAAAAGTTGAATTATGTCTGTTTGGAAATAAATGCAAGTTGACCGGTTTTACCGAGCGCCCTATATATTGTTTCCAAAAGTAGGGATTACGGAAATTATCACGGTGATGTTGAATAACTATTTCAAAAAAATCCACCCAATTGCTGTAAACATGCGGGTGGTGAACTAAAAAAATATTGTCTCCAAAATAAGTTTTTCTGGAATAACTCGGCAATGCCGCAATGGAAATTCGAAAAAAAAACTTCTTTAGGGAGCTAAAAAAATATGGAATATAAAGATGTATTCATTCTATTCAAAAACATATAACTTTGATTGGGGCGCTGGGCTGAATCACCCAGTATACAAGAAAATGATTTTGAAAGATAGCATTTATCTATATGACTACAAAAAAATTGAGTAGTTAAAAAAATTGTTTCCTCTAATGGCAATGGACCGAGGGAATGTTGTTGACTCACTCTGTATACGGGTACATTATTTGAAAATAATTTTTGTGATCATCAGATTACAAAAGATGTAGTCAATACTCTGCAAATACAATGTTTACCGGATTCCTTATCGAACGTATACATTCAAAGTATCATAATATTTTTGTAAAAATTCATAGACTTGTATAATTGAGTTTTTGACAGTTCAAAATGTGAATATAAAATATAATAGCACAACTATTCATATCGGACTCCAGGATAATCCTTCAGTAAAGCGGAAATCAGGTCAAGCTTGCCTAATGAGTTTATCGGGATAATGAGCCCGTGTTGCGGTTGAGTTTTTGTGTTGCCTGCCCTCTGGGATCTGATTCCAGCCAACCGCAGATGCTGGTTAATGAGAGGACATAATCGTTGTTCCACAATACTCATATGTTGGACCTTGTAACAAAAATGCAATGTGATGAAGACAGTGGCTCGCACTTCTAAGTTTGTTTCAATGTTATCTCAAGGTTTACAGGTCAATTAGTAATTATTCATTATTTTTCTGATTGATTCGGCCGTTATTTGATGAAGATTCATAGTAATTTCAAAAACTACACCTCACGATTTGATCTCCACAAACTTTATTTGAAAAATATAAGACATCACAACATGTTTCTCAAGTTATTCAAATTTAAATCACTTGAGATAGTTACTGTGCTAGCGAAACATGTTGTGATGTGATATATTTTCAAACAAAGTTTTTGGAGATCAAATCATGAGGTGCAATTTTTGCAATTACCATTAATTGTATGCGTTATGTAGTTGGAAAAATGAATGTTCTGTTCTTATCAGTTAGTAGGAAACATTTGGATAGTGTACCTTATCTGATATCCCCTTTGAAATGATTTGTGCTTTCAAAAGATCAGAGGAATCGCTAGTTTCAGAGAGTTTTTGTGATAATATCTCATATCTGAAGACTGCGACCGTATCTAAGTTTCACTATTGAATAACGGAAAGAAATTGAACTTCAATGCCTCAGTCACCTTTATAGTAGTATCTTCACAAGAGGATGAAAAGATGAAACATATTAACGAAACATATGATAAAATGAAACCTCACTGAACTGCATCCTCCTCATTCTTGATGTTTTTTGTGAAAGCCAGAGAATTTCCACTAATGAAGTCTAAAAAAAAAAAACGAAAATAAAAGCAGTCCCAGTTGGATTTGATGGTTCATAAGGAAAGTATTAACGGCATGACGTTAATCACACGGTGAATATCAATATTCTATTCATGATTCGTAAAATTACCCCTTCTGGTTATCACAAGCCACTCTGTCAGAAATTAGAAGACCATAATTGAGAGAAGACGAACCACCGTGGAATTTTTGTTACTCTTCATCACTTCATTATCACTTTCAGGCTCTCAGGAATATCGATATGATATGTATGAAGAATCAATCATCTGGCAAAAATGGATGGATTTATCAGAAATAAAATATTGAACTGTCCATAACCCCTTTACAACAATTCAATTTTTTAGGAAATACAGAAAATACTAACCATGTCCATCAAAGGAAAATTGTTATGAAGAAAAGTGCAAAACATCATTTTCCTTCATTGCTGTCTTGTATTGGATCACAAATGAATTGCTTTTGGCCTTTAGTATCATAGAGCTAGTTATTTTGAGAAAAAAGCAAAAGCTGAGAAAAGATAAAATGCCACCTCTAATTTGTTGGGACTTTTGTTTATTTTCTGAAAGTAAAGTTGATTTTCTTTTCAATACCTCACACGATATCTTCATAAGAACAGCCTTATGTTCATATTCGACCTAATAAATTGGAGTTTAACATAGTGACCGGTAGTAAATCTTATGAGGAAGAATTATGTAGTGAAGTTTTCATTCTCAGGTTTCTCTCTGAAACGCTTCTAACTTAGGTATCCACAATCAGAAATTTAGACACACGATTTTTTGACGAATACTATATTTTTATCATTTAACATGATTTAAAATATTAAAATTCATGGTGAAGCCAAATGAGTCAGATGGAGCTATTAAAATTTCTCAAAGTTCTTATCATATACAAAAATATGATTCAAATCGGATATTAGTTTTTGTTTTTTTTTGAAGAGGTTTCTACCTACATGTTTTTTCAGTTTTTGAAGAATTTTGATAATTTTGTGCTTTTTTGTATGTTTCTGGGAAGCTGTTTGATATTTTGAATTTAAAATGGGAGTGAAAACGTCGACTTTTTGTAAGTCGATTGATTTTTTATATTTTGCAGAGCGGGTAATTGAAGTAAAAGCTTTCTTATGAGAAATAATTCAATGTTATTTCATTTTACTTCATTTTACATCATTAAACGTTGTATCCCTCAATATCTCCAGTTATACTGGCACCATGAAAATTTTGATAACAAAATTTCCACAACTATAGCAGTCCTTGTATTGTGAAAATGAAATAGTATCCATATATGAATTTTAAGTACTGTGAAACATCACAGCACATTGCTATGTATGTTTTGTTTTGTAATTTTTCATAAGAAATAAATATGAAATGAATGAAAATAAACTCATATGTTGTAATAAAAGGAAAATACTTTCTATATGGTCATATGGTCATTATAATAGTAATAACAAAGTAAAAGCTAACTTTCAACGAGATTGTAAATAAAAACTATTAACAAGAAGTGGAAACAGATAAATCACCACCAATACTGCCTGAGGATCTCCAAATCAGTGAAACTCTATAGTAACTATATAAGTTGAGCTATAATAGTATATTACGTATCAAGTAGGTTGAGAAGTTTATCACCCACGTGCGAAAAATTTTAAACACGAGGCATTAGCTAAGTGCGATAATTCGCGAGTAATTGGCTTTATCCTCAAGTTCCGTACTATACTTTTTCTACGACTGACCTTAGAAATTACGACGTCAATCAGTTAGTCAGAACACAATTGAATGATTTACAAGTTGGTGAAAATATGTCCTACAAATTACTTTATTGGGATTCGTTTTTGTTTCAATTATGTACATTTATAGTTCACATTATTACTATTATTTAATGATTTTCCGCCGTCGATGTGGAAGGAAGACGGTCTTATTCCGTTTTGTTGAGAATGTGAAAAAGTGGGAAAACAAATATTTTGGAAACTATTTATGAGTACATTTTATGTGTTTCTTACGTATACCATAGAATTATCTACATAACTTTCGGCCACGGTCTGACTTTTCTAGCCACCATGGCGCTTTAGTGCCGTTAGGTCACCCCCTCCATCAACTAGAATGATTGCAGATGATCTTCTAAAGCAGTATCCATTATAAGTTCTGGATTTTCCAAATGTAAAAATTTGGCAATAATTTTTTGATGGTCATCCAACTTATGAGGGCCAACAACCTGACGAGTGCATTCAAGTAAAATTGATAGTTGTCAACTTTTTTTGGTATTAGGTTCATGTACTTTTTACGCCTCGATCAAAGACAAAACGGGATGATTTAAGTTTGACGAGAGTCGTGTCACGACGTGTTCTGGCGATGTATTGAATCTATTGGAGTCTCTGGAGACATCCTACATTTTGTTTTTTGAGAAAGGACATTGGTAGATTAAAATCTTCAGATGATGTGGTGCTGCAGGTTTTTTCGGATTTTCCTGCAGCTAAAGAAGCATATGCGCCACTGGCATCAATGAAGTCGCCCCGGATCGCCAATTAATTTTTATTGTTGTTTTCATTTTTATCTTCGAAGAGAAAGTTCAATAATTCCTTATAGAAATTGCCAGAAACATTAAATGATCTTTCGGTTTCAATTATTGTGTCCAGTACTTTTATGTGAAGTTCTTGGCTCATATCTCTAATATTATCTATTTGCATATCTTTCAGTTCTTTTTTCGACATGCTCCAGAAATAGCAATAATCATTGCAACCCCGAAATACATTCAAATTGTTATATTATGACATTTTACTACAACTCCCCGAAAAATATCACTTACATATAATTATATCATTCACGTAAAAAAACTTGACCTCGGGTTATAGGAAAAAGATATGTATTATATTCATGCGTTACCGCTGAGCTACTCTGGCGGTTACCGATGATATCAGTACTAAACATAACTGATGATCACTTTGTGAGTAAATAAATAAATTTGAATAATATAATAATGTCAAATATCACATCTTTTTGCTTGGCTGTTATAGTTCATAGAATTAACGGAAATTGGCTTTGCTTCAGGAGCGTCTGGCAAATGAACTATGATTGGCTACTGGCTGGTGAGGTTGAATAATTTAGCTTTGACCTTTATGTTATGTTTTAGTATTTCAAAAATTATTACAGAAATTTTATAAAAAATCAATTGAAGGAAAAAGCGGAGTTGTGTTACCTTCAAAAATGAATATTTGCCATCTGAAGCTTCCCTAATGAATTGATTTATTTGTTTACCGGCAAACGTCAATGGTTTCTTTGATTTATAACCATCAGATTCGCGTTTTGGAAAGTCACGTAATTTGGAGTATTTGCTGATGTTCTCATTTTTCTTAATATTCAGGGTACTTTTCAGCCTTGAATAAATTGCCCATAATGACGATGGTTTCAATTTTTTTGCTAAACCTTCGATATTAACGAGAAGAACGAAATGAAAAACGAAGTTATGTTTTCATTTCCACTCCAACTCATAAAATTTCCAAAATTATATTCGTATTTTTCTCTTGTTTCTGTTGGCATCAAATTATTCATCGCAATATTTGATTGCTTGGTAATGTCTGGTGGGGTAGCATAAATTTCTTGGTCGCTTTCACTCATTTTGAATTCTTACGAGGTACTGAATGACAGCTCATAATTGAAACAAATGGTTGTTGATACACGGATATATTCATTACCAACCCACAAACTGTTAAATGATAAATTCACTGAAAATATGATATTTATTTCATTTTACAGAGAATTTGGAGACAAAATTCACTGATTTTGGCTTTTAGATAATTGAATGTATTCATGAGATCATATTTATTAGATTAAATGTTACATACCTCATGATTTTCAAAAATTTCATATGGGAGTGGCCGACATTAATTTAGAATACACGTCTTTTATAAATGATCCATTACCGACCTGCTGTCAAACGTGTAATGATTAGTTTAAAATGGAGGGAGTAGAAAAAATATTTTTTTCCGGTAGACATCAGCGACAGAGTTGGTGGTAATAGCGATACGACTTATATGTCACCAAAGTATTCAGTGTTTGAACAGCAAAATATAACATATAAATTCGACAACAGAATGTGAATTGGATAGTGACATTCTATTGATTTCAGTACATTGGCAGAATTTTTTGTAGAAGTGTAACAAATAATGGCATAGCGTCAATTTTGAAATTTGATGAGTCTATTTTGAAACATGTGGCACTTGACTTGAGTAATACAAGTATTGAGGGCTACTCAATGGCCTATTTGAAATAGTTTGTGGAAAAATCAAACAGTAATTATATATGGCGATTTCAACAAATAACTGAAATTCACAGAGATGGACTAAATCGAAACAATATTATTAAAGCTCATTTTCAGAGTAGTAAAACAGAAAATATATGAAAGAGCAATGTGAAAAATAACATTCAGTAAAAAAGTAATGAATCCAATGATATTGTGATTTTTGAGGGTGGAATAAGGAAAGACAACTTTGATGTGGCCAATAATTTTAATAGTTTCTTTACCCACTTCAGTGAATAAAAATGGAAATGATTTCAATTTCATGGCAATTAGTACCAACCGATTTCTGCGGTAACTCTTTTTTTCATCCAAGTATCGTCGTAAGTAATCCCAAGTGCTTGGAACTCAATTTAAAAAACTGATTATCATTCTTTTCAATTACAAATGAAGTCCTTTTATCAAATCAGCATAACAGTACGGAGAATAAAAGTTCAGTATGATTTCAACGAACATGTTATTAATTGCAGTTGAGAGCAAACTGCAGGTATGTGGTTTTTGATTGATTTTTGTAGAGCTTTTGATTTTGTGAATCATAAATCACTCATACACAAACTACAGCGTTATAGAGTTCATTGGGTTGCTTTGGATTTGATGAGGTCTCACAGGCTCTTAATCAGGAACTCCAAAGTACAATAATAGATGATGTACAGGTGCCAAGTCTGTTAAGAAGCACTTATGAGAAGTGAGGTTATACATAAGAAATCAGCATGAAAATTAATGTTTGTTCAAAAAACTATGAATTATAAAGGATACAGTCACTAGTAAAGTCTTAGTAGTTGATAAACAACAGTACGTAGTGAAAAAGGGGGCAAGTAAGTATAGAATATGTTAAGTCCTTTTATGTTTTTTCTAGAATTCATACTGAGATGTGGGAGACACATACTGAGAGATGTGGGACATTTCTAGGAAGATTTTTCATGTGAGCTCTTAGAGTGGTCTAATATTTTCACACTGTAATTTTATTACTATATTCTTAATTTTTTTTATATCATTTTTGATGTGGTTTTTGTGTGCCATGATTCTGTCTTCGGGAAGTCTACTAGTTTGTCCTACATAGATATGGTTATAGTCAGCAGGAGGAATTTCATGAACTGTACCAGAACTGTGTGAAATTGAAATTTTGTCTTTAAATTTTTTAAAAATACTAATTTAGAATTCTATGATGAAAAATTGATATTGATATGAAAGAGGAGCATCTGACTCCCTATGGTCAGTTATTGTGAAAGTACCTTTGAAAATTAAACTGTCGCATAGCCTATGGGGGTAGCCACTCTTGATAAATGAATTGGCAAAGTTTAGGAGATTGAGGGTTCTTAGGGTGGAAAGGCTTGTGAGCGAAACGCCGGTTTTCATTCTTAAGACCACATTGAATTTTTTTTGTAGTCATGAAACGATTGATAATACAGAGATCTACTGGACGAGCTGAGTTTGGTGTACCACGAAGTAATAAGAATGTTCTTCTGCCTCTCTATCGAATTTGTATTGAAAAATAGAACGCTGAAATTCTCATCCTCATTTCCAAAGGCGAACTGAAGATGTGGGTCATAGTCTTCGAAAATCCGGAGGACCTGTACCATTCCCTCAAACACTATGTATACTACTATCCACCATTTATTCCAAAAATTGTATTTCGAAAGGAATATTGTCTAAACAAAATTTCACCAAATCTTTCATAACGTGCTGGGCGACAATAGAAGACACTGAATTTTCCATAGGCATACCATAATATGTGAAAACAGTGGATTGAAAAAGAAAATGGTTTCAATATAGTATTATCATATGATATTTATTATTCTTTAGTATTAGTTTACATTTATACTTGTGTGAATATATACTACTAATGCGTTCTTCTTGTTATTGTATGTGAATTGTATTTACATACGTGAAATATTCTATACAAAATTTGACAATGATGAAAAACCGTTCATGCAAAGTACTCTTCAAAATAATTTCCTTTTTAGAATCACGAAAAAATGTTTCATTCATTCTTGAGTTTATTCTATTGCAGAAATAATTCAATAATATACTTGTTCATGCTGAATGCATGTTATAATCTCTTGTTAACTCAAATATAAGTTGTCCTCGAAATATAAACCATTTTCCGTCAAACCGCATGAAATTAAGAAAAAGTTGACATTTTCGAATACAAATCTAGATATTCTACATTATTTTCAAATCATTTATGTGAATGATCGATTGAACTTTGATAGAATGATTCAATATAAAGTATTCATATTAATATTTTTATAAATTAATACATTTTTTTATCATGATGAGTGCTACTTATGTTCAATTAACGAAAAATCTAGCTATGAGTTAATAGATAGTATCAGAACCTGTGAAATGAAATTAATATGTCAAAATCAATTTTCCTGCAACATAATAAAAATACTGCCTGTTGACGGAGTTTCGCCAGTCAAGTTAGCATCGTTAGTCTAGTCAGCTCCTGATGATGTTTACTCAATAAGTGAAACGCGCGTGGGGAGACAGGGAAAAGTGCGACACAAGGAAAATATATTTTAATGAGTATTCTGCTGAATTGATGTTTGATTTTTCATTTACAAATTGTGATCGGAAGGAAATGAAAAGTTGATTAACAGAAATAAAAATCCACAGAAAATCCATGAAGCAATATAAAACAACAATAACTTATACTTCTTCTGGTTTCTCGTAAACATCTGCACATCTTCTCTAAAACTTTGAGCTGATAAGTTTCAAATGTAAATTTCTGCTAATCTATGGGACTTCGAAAATGATATCTCCTTCCGCACTTCATGTTTCAGTATTTCCATTCGAGTAGTTGTCAGCAGATAATGCATGAATTAGTGCACTTCAAGGCATGTTTTCGATAGCTACATCTTTTATTGTGAGTGAAGATACGCATGAAGAAGCCATTGTACGACGAAACATGTGTTGCGTTTTTATAAAATCGTTTAGTGCAAATCTCACAATAAAGTGTTTTTTGAATACGTTAGTTATAGATTTTCATCAATTTCACAGCCACCACTAATAGTTTTCAATAACGTTACTGACATCAGTCTCAAATCGCCAGAAATTGATTTAGGTATCTACAAATTAGAAACATTTTCATTCAGCTCCATTGTTAAGCTTTGTTGTTGAATTGCTCGTTGTCGAAAGATATTTGTATGAGCCAAGTTTGTATCTGCGAACAAACTCTGTAAAAATACTGTGCTGCTGCCCTTTCCGTTAGTGGAACTATTTACAATTTCAAATCAAATTTGTTGACTGGGTTTTGGTAAAATTCAAATCCTAATTTATTTTTTATTTTAGTAAATTATAGTATCGAATTGGCATCAATACTTAAATGATCTGCATCATGTTTCAGAAATATCAGATGAATTGATAATTTTTTATGCTCAATAATTCATTCACTACAGTTTTATTTTGTTTGACTACTAAACCGGAAATCGCAGCAACAGAAAGCGTGAATGAAAGCAATTATAGTGGATATTCGTGTACAAAACAATAAGATGAATGAAATAAATTCTCCTAATTGCCTGAGCCTGCTTAATGGATAAATACTTTGAACAATTGAATCAAGTTGGTGAAGGTTTTGAATGAAAGTCATTTTTGCTGCGGAAAAGTGGAGTTTTGAACGTCGCTCCAATTTTTTATACCTTACACAAGCTGACAAAACTTAAAATTGTGATGGACAATCAAATACAGGTGCAGAAAGGGCAAACAATAACAATAACGATTTTAATTTTTCAAAATTCCTTCGACTTATTTCAAAGGAGTTCAAAAATAAAGCGAATCAAAAGGAAAAAATTACATTCCTTGTCCTCCTAAACGTTGAGATAAGTCTCGGTGCAAATCTTTGGATTGTTTTTTTTTTTCATTAGCAACGTCAATGAAAGCGATAAGGGTTTGGTGAACAGTGAATTTGGTTTGTTAAAAATACTTTGAGTTCACGCAGTAACCTATCGAGGTTACTGCGTTTTCATCTATGTAAAGTTTTGCGTTGCCGATAATCAAAGCATTCACGTCACATGGGACTTCTTTGCAGATAAAACTTCCTGTATGTAGATTTGTTCCATGGTGTAGGAGTTTATTCCACATTAACGCAGTTCTCCAGGTGAAAGAATTCTTAATCAGTGAAGTTCGAGGTGTACTGAGTTGAACCTCAAAACGATGAGCAGCTTCAGTCCGACGCGTATTTCTGATATGTACTGTTGGTGGAATCAAATGTGCCAAGTCACTTGAATACTTTCCCTGAAAGTTGGCTCTCCTTTGGATAGAATTATATTCAGTATCAGCACTGCACGTGTGCGAAGCTCGGGACGTATTCATGACGAGTATTTTTCAACATAAAAGTTCAACCCCAATACAACCTAACTATGTTATAATCCAAAATTAAATAAACGTTTTTGAGTTGACATAAAAGTGACAGAGGACATTTGATGTTATGCTTCGAAAAAGGGGATACAAAATTTGTACAAAAAAGGTATGATTCTATAATAGAGGTGAAGACATGATTGTAGCGCCATCTACAATTGGAAATCAGAAAAGAAATTTGAGATAATGAAAATGAAAAATTATCTATAACCAACTAACCTCGAAATATGAATATTATGTCAAGAATAATTGGGAAAAAGTAACACTCTTTATCTTGAATTTCAGTTTTGTTGTTTATTTTATGGTCCGCTTGTATTGCAGTAGTAACCATTTGGATCTAAATTTTAACAATTTCTCAAGTATATTGTGTATTAGATATTTGCTGACTAAATGACAACTCTTCTCTTCGAATAACAATTGACCTTTTCCTATCAATTTAGCTTTTGTAGATTATTCATAAAGCATTTATAATCATTTATATTTTCAGTACGCCAATAAAATGTTCATTTGAGTGAAATTTTATTGTGAGAATTTCACTGAACAGTTTGCAAAACCGCAACATGTGTTTCACTTTACAGTAGCTTATTCAGGCGTTTATGCCTGTAGTTATCTCATATTCCTCATATTCTAATTATGAACAAGACTTACCAAGGCGGCCAGTTGCAAAGCCAACCTTCGACATTGGCCTCTGATGAGATTCGTCCTCTGTATTTCACTGTTTATTTTACTGTGAGTCTGTGATTGTATGATTCAACTCCAAACAGCGCTGACGTAACCAGAAATGCATTGTCGTTCCCAAAGGCAAGTCTGAGTATGAAAAGATTGGTATCTCCCCTTATAGCAGAAAACTATCTAATCAGCTATCGATGTCGAAGCTCAGCTTTGCAACTGACCGTTTTTTGAATCTCGTTTACCTTTAATATTCGAGGATTTAGTTCTCTGTGGGTCTTATAGATGGCGTTTCCGTAAAAGAAGATCATTCTTTAAGGACCTTTTAGTCCCACAATGCATTTTTGGTTCAGTTCAGCACTTATAATGAGGCCTATGGTGGGAGGAAACACCGCTGTCTGTTGTTGTGTTAGAACTTTGGTTTTATTCTAGTTGGGTTGCAGTGACAGTACGGGATAAACAAAACAACAAATGAGAACAAAAAATTCAGTTACACGCGAATTCATCCATGAGAACTGATTATGTTGGAAAATGTTTCGCATAAAAGTATTTTTGTTTGGTTCGTTCAAATATTGATATTTCTCAATATTTGATTTCTGATATTCACTGACAATCATTGAATGTTTTGAATACTTTGAGCATGGCTTTAAATTCCTGAATTTCAAATTTTCAGTTGGCATAATTGAACTTTTTGAGAAGTGTTTTCAGATTTATAAGTTGTGGGGCAGTTTCATGAAGATGTTATTGAAAGACACTTTCAAAAACATTTTGAAAACATATATTTTCTCATTCATTTGTCTCATAAATGAGAAATATTATTGAATCTCCGATGGAGTAACATCTAGAGTGGAAGCAAAAATAACGTATGTAATTATCAGGAAAATTTCGTTTATCAACATGAGTTTGGAAAAAGTCCTATAGAAAACGTTAATGAAACGATCACTCCTGACGTTTAACATTTCAACCACATTACTACGAAATGAACAGATTCAGTAACGGCAAATTTGATCGTTAATGAGATATAGAGGGTTTTCAAACCTTTCTTATGGAAATGGAAAGGCTTGTATTCATGGCTGAACTCATGTCCCTCTGTGATCAAATGAGTGGCATATGTGGAATTTATTTTCTATTCTGAAGAATATTTTTGTATTCCTTCATGCGGGTTTTGAACGTTCTTCCAGTTTGACCTATAAAAACATCGGACATGTCCCACATGATAATTTGTACACACCCGATTTCTCTGAAACTGAACTTTTACCTTTATTATTCTTAATGTTCATGCCTATGTTGTTGTTGATTTTGAAAGCAATATTACCTCCTTTGTTGTCCAGAAAATCTGAAATATTTGTAGTAGGTCGGCCTTAGTCCAGAAAAGTTTTTTTTGTTCTCTTCGAATTTTGAATGAATATTCCACCCTGGAATATCAATCATGGGAAACAATAATATAATGAAACACGTGTTGCGATTTTGTGAACTGTTTGATGGAAATCTCAAAATGGATTATCATTTGAATATGTTATGTATTTCCATCAAATACCGATCAAAATATGAAAATATTGGTTTGGTTCGTTCAAATATTGAAATTTCTCAATATAGATGTTTCCGTCTCAGCATGTATCACACTACAACAATCCATCCAGAACTGGAATCACAGGGAGCAAATAGTAATCAAACCCAGAATAATTGATTATGGCCGGAATTCGTTGAGTGGTTCTGGATCTGGTGTCAGTTCGGCACGTGAAGTGAATACCAACACAATGTAACTTCATCAACATCACTGGTATATTATGGTAGAACAAACATTTCCACTCTAACCTCATTAGAGTTTGAATGCATCGATCAGAGTTCCGGTACCGATGGATAATGGTTGATGAGTGATTGCAAAAAAACAGTGACACAGCATATAGGATGTGCCTGCAAAATTTCAATAGGTTTGCCATATTTCAAGAAGAATATTTTCAATGAATGCAGTAAAATTGTTTCGAAGAGACAGAGTTTTCGACCATTACGAAACAAACTGATATTCTCTGACAATCATTGAATGTTTTGACTACTTTGAGCATGGCTTTAAATTTCTGGTTTTAAAAATTTCAGTTAGCATAATTGAACTTTTTGAGAAGTATTTTCAGATTCATGAGCTGTGGCGCAGTTTCATGAAGATGTTATTGAAAGACACTTTCAAAAACATTTTGAAAGCATATATTTCCTCATTCATTTGGCTCATAAATGAGAAATATCAATGACTCTCGGATGGAATAACAACTAGAGTGGAAGCAAAAATAACTTATGGAATTAACAGAAAAATTTCGTTTATCAACATGAGTTTGGAAAATGTCCTATAGAAAACGTTAACGAAACGGTCACTCCTGACGTTTAACATTTCAACCACATTACTACGATATGAACAGATTCGTTAATGGTAAATTATTCAAATCAATTTGATCGTTAATGAGATATTGAGGGTTTTTGAATTTTTTTATTTCCACACTATCGAACAGGTTAACTTTCAAACCATTCTTATGGAAATGAAAAGGCTTGTATTCATTGTTGAACTCATGTCCCTCTGTGATCAAATGAGTGGCATTTGTGAAATTTATTTTTCCATTCTGGAGACTATTTTTGTATTCCTTTATGCGGGTTATGAACGTTCTTCCTCTTTGACCTATAAAAACATCGGACATGTCCCACATGATAATTTGTACACACCCGATTTTTCTGAAACTGAACTTTTATCTTTGTTATTCTTAATGTTCATGCCTAAGTTGTTGTTGATTTTGAAAGCAATATTACCACCTTTGTTGTCCAGAAAATCTGAAATATCTGTAGTAGGTAGGCGTAAGTCCAGTAAATCTGAAATATTTGTATTGGGTTGGCCTAAGTATTAGGTTAAGGTTCTATAAGTTCTATCCTCTCCTCTTCGCATTAGGTAAACTTCCTTCAAAGCTTGGCTATATATCTTTTTTGATAATAAAGAATGTATTAGACTGCTATTGTCATCATTGTTGACGGCTGTTTGTTTTATTATGTTTAGTTCTTTACATCGAATGAAATCAATTTGGCATCATCCTGGAGTGTAATACTGTTTTCCATTATTCTTTCAATAGAAACGGTTAATCTAGTAGAGAATTTATTGGACAAAAAGTCTATCAATCCGGTAGTGAAAAAAGAAATATTAGACTCGCTTACGGTTTGTTTGTCACATAATTACTTTCAATTCAATGGAATTTTTTACTCATTCTGCAAAGGTCTCATAACGGGAAACCCACTTAGTCCTATTCTGGCACAGAGTTTCATGGACGATTTGGAGAGAAATTTACATAATAACCCACTGGTACAAAGTTTCGTGTATTGGTAAAGATATGTGAATGATATCCTTGTATGTTTCACAGAAACAAACATGCAGTTGACTAAGTTTTTGAATTTTATCAATTTTCTTCACCCGTCTATGACATTCACAAAAGTTACCAACAAACATAAGTGTTTAATTCATCGTAAACAGGCACATACAGATATTATCATTCATATTCAATAAGATATGAGGGACATTGTTTATTGATTACTGCATGAGTTAAAATGAGAAAATGAAGTTTTCGACGATCTTGCATTTTTAACCGTTTTGCGGATCTTAACTTGTTAGATATTGGATCATATTTGCGAATACCGTAGATCAATCTGAGACATGCTTTCTGAATTTTTTCTATACGATTAATATCGTTATGATCTAAGCATGGCCCATACAGAACGTCACAACAGTTAAAGTCACTCAGGACAAGTGTATTACTTAACGTTTTTTTAAGTGATTGTGAAAGAACATGTCTATGAGGATAAAGCATTTTCAATGAACAATAAGCCTTTAAAAGACAAGAGTTAATATGTTTCCTAAATCGAAGTTCTTTATCTAAGTGTAAACCTAAATTCCTTGCATCACTTTTAAATAGTAACTCTTCATTTTGAATTTTAATTCTCATTACTTTGGACTTGACTGCGTTAATTTTAAACTTATGCGCATATGATACCTCTACTAATCGGTTTATATCTTCCGATATAACTTTTTGAGACTCAAACCAATCTTCTGGAGCAAATGAATGATACAGCTGTGTATCATCAGCTTAAAAGTGGACTTTACAAGTTTTAATGCTCGAAATAAACTTACAATTATGATATGAGTGTATGCTATGATGAAAAACAAATCGAATTATGCCTTCGTGATGCTGAGAACTATTGGAGTGGTGCAGAAGTGTGTAACAAATTTTTGGATAATGAATTGGAATTGTTGCAACTTTGTGAGGTTATGATTGAACTGAACCTAAGAAGATTCCTGTATAGCCTC
>WOGJ01214357.1:0-10565 GCA_015342185.1 Leptinotarsa juncta | reverse complement strand
CTATCTGTTTTTCGACTCTCTTTTCTAGTCCTATCATCTCCTCTCGTACTGTATGCACTTCTCTTTTAACCTCGTCGTCGATTTTCATGACGCTTTCTTTCAGTTCTTCTATTAGATTTTCTTTTAGTTCTTCCATTCGTATTTCGGTTTTCTGAAGCATATGCTGGAAGAACTTGTCTTGGTATTCTCGAACATTCTGGAAATCTTCTTTCCGTTGTTATGAAAATAGGTTCAATAGGTTTAGCTACACGTTATCGTATCATGAAAGAGAGTGGATGAAGATTCAATGACTTCTCTGGTAACTCATTAGTTGAAAATTAGTGCATTGGAAATTGAATTTTTTTCATCACATCGTATCAAACAGTTAAATGAATTTGGATAAATTTTCTCTCCCTTCAAATCATAATAAATCTTCAATGAAGCATTATGGTTCGATAACATACTTCTGACTCTGTTTCGTGAATTGATGAACCTAAGTACATTGCCTTTGTCTTCTTTCAAGATATAAATTTATACTTCCCCCCTTACGAGCGACAACTCTCAAAAGTAGAAACTTTTGCGAGATAAGGATTAACAAGGAATTAATTTTTAATGTGTGATTTCTAACACGGGTTGGCGATAGTAAGTGGAAATAGATCGTCCGGCCTTGCGGTTCGAACCACCGGTTCGCACAGTGGTCGATTGAGTGAGTGGAACAAACCACTCACGTCAACCCACCAGCCTATCGTCCCCGTCCCACCTAGAAACTATGATTGCATTACGATCAGGAATGCCAACTTTCCTGGCCACAATTATGGACTATACTATGATGTTGTGCATTCAAATGTATTTCCATCTTTTTATGTTAAGGTTTCAAGAAACATCATGTTAACCCGGGTGGGTCAGACCCCAAATTGAAAACTTATTATAGAAAAAACTAAATTTCACATTTTAAAACTCCGAAAAATATTCAAATACAATGAAAAACCAGTTTTTATAAAAATTTATTATGAGATATTGAATAAAAACAAAAATTATTGATTTTTTCTGAGTAAAAATCACATAAATTTTAAAAAACTTTCAAAATAATTCAAATAGAGAAAAATATATTTTTCTGGTAGAAATCCACTGCAAAAGTGTCAAGTCAACAAAGAAAATCAAAATTTACGCTGTTTGTTTCTTTAGAAAAATTCCACTCCGCTTTCAAGTCAGCACAATTTTGGCAAAAGCTTCTTACATGGTCCAAACATATGAATATTCCACACGTCTCACAACAATACTTTGTCTTCCTGTCTCTGCTTCTTGGGCAAATTTGACAACGTCCTTTTTCCCCAATATGTCTTTGTGGAGTTGGTTCAGCAGGTTCCCCAAGAATATCAAGTATTTTCATTCGTAAAAGCTTAGGTAAGTGTGGATTATTTGTTCTAACTTCAACTGTAGGTTTGATAAGTGCGCGTCCTAGTTCTTCCAAAAAGAGACGTCTTTGTAGAGTATAATTATTGGTGTTGAACTTATATACAATTTGGCTATTTCTCCCACCAGTATCTAGAAGGGAATAAAAAATTCTTGAAGGCCATATTCTGCAATTTCTGGCGAAGGTATATGTACCAGCCATTTCATCGACGGTATTGACACCACCTTTTGTCATATTATAAAAGCTTATTATTTCAGGAAGTTTTTTTCTTCAGTCAATTTATGTAAGTTATCATCATGATGTAGAGATTAAAGTAATAGAACGTATTTATTTTTTGTAGGTACGTAGGACACCAATATATTATTTTTTTTTAAAACAAACATGGATTAGCTGATTTTTCTGATTCTTCTATTTTCAAATTCGAGTGTAATCATTCTTTTACCTGTTTTACTCATTCTTTTACCTGTTTTACTCATTCTTTTACCTGTTTTACTCATTCTTTTACCTGTTTTACTCTTTCTAACAGTTCTGACAGCGGTCAGATTTTGTTTATCGCACAAATTATTTACTGCCTCCAAACTGGTATACCAATTGTGGAATGTTACATTTCGGTTAGTTTTAGATATTGGTGCAATCATCCTGTTTACTACATCGTATACACTGTTATTATATTTATATAGACCATCTGGTTGCGAAGTCAATGTCTTCTTCAAGAGCACTTATTTTGGGACTAACATGAACCAAGATATCACCTTCACTTTCTGATCCACCTACAACTTCATCTTCGTCACTTTCAATCTCATTCAACAGCAACTGCTGGCTTCTTTCATAGTCTCCCATGATTCTAAAACAAATATAGTTTGTTTAAAGTGAAAAATATTACAATATTTACGTCATACTTACATTTGGGAAATTATTAGAGTCTGAAATCTTTTATAACTTTGTGACACAGGTGGTGTCTCACAGACCCCAGAGCACTTTACGCAAATCTAAGTTCTTCAAATTTCACAGTATGACTAAACCGATGGACATTCCTACGGATCAATATTATTGAAGAAGCTACCTATAGGTAATAAGGGATAGTTCAGGCGGTTTTAATTCGTCTGGGGTTTGTTAGACCTCACTAGTGTAATGCCGGGTTGAACTAACGAATAATTTCTTTGCCATTCTCACTCTACGCCACTGGTCGTTCAAGTGTTCACTTTGCTGTTAACAGTCAGAAATTACCCTCAACGTAGTTTAGCATTACTTAAGTTTTTTCCGTACTCGCCTGCTCGTTTTTATTTAAATATATTTGATTTTTCTGATATTTTCAGCCATTTATTTCTGATCCTTGTAGGTTAGGTTACATACTTTCTTCCATATTTTTTTAGAATTCTCTTCATAAATTGCTAATTGTAGTGGATAACAGAGTAGATAGTAAATAACAACAAAAATCCAAATTTCATTATTTAAAAAATTATGTTTTGGAAACTTGTGTGTGTTTCTGCTCTAGATATATACTGTGCTCAACAATAAATAAACCTAATATTACATTTCACATCAAATAAGAATTGAGTTTTTTCATAATATATTTCAATATAACTGTTCCCTATGTTTTTGCTAAGTGAATGTTAAGGTCGTTGTTTAACGCCAATTAACTTACGCAAGGAATAAATGAATAATTATTGTTAAAATATTCAATGGTAATGATTTTCTACGCGGGTGTGAGAAAGATATACATTTTCTTCCGTTATGCAAGTCACGTGTATTTCTCAAAACCACTTGCACGTTTTAAATACAGAATATAGCACTTAGCGTTAAAATTTCTAATGGAACTTTCGAGGTTTAGTGTTGAGTTTGAAATCGAAATCTTGAGTTTCGAGGTCATTCTCGTGATTTTGAGTTTGAACTTCTCGAAATTTCTGGGATAAACTAGAGCATTCTATATTAAAATAGAAATTTCGAGATTGAAGTCGATATTTCGAGGTGAGAATCAAAATAATGTCAATATTTCGAAATCAAAGTCAAAATTACGAGACTAAAGTCGTAATTTCCAGTTCATATTAAAAATGTTGAGTTTGAAGTTGAAAATTTGAGGTTGGAGAAGAATTTTTGAGGTAGAAGTCGAAGGTCGAAATTTTGAGATTAAAATGAAAATTTCGAGATTGATGTCGAAATTGGCAGTTTAAAATCTAAATTCCGAGAATAAAGTCTAAATTTCAAGACTAATGCTGTAATTTTGAGTTGAAACTCAAAATTTTTTGTTTCTAGTTGAAAACTCAACATTGAAGTAGAAATTTTGAGATGGAAGTCGAAATTTTGAGATCAAAATCGAACTTTTGAGATTAAAATGGAAATTTTGAGAGTTATCACGAAATTTAGAGATTGAAGTCGAAATTCCAAGATTGAAGTCGAAATTTTGAGACTAATGTAATTTTGAAATTGATTTCGAAATTTTGAGTTTGAAGTTGAAATTTCCAGGTTGATGTAGAAATTTTGAGATTAAAGTCGAAATTTCGAAAATAACATCGAAATTTGGAGATTGATGTTGAGATTTAGAGTTTGAAGTTGAAATTTATGGTTTAATTCCGAAATTTTGACTTTAACCGCGAATTTCGAAATTTTTAGTTTGATGTCGAAATTTCGATTTTTGTATTCAAACTCTAACTTCAATTTCGAAATTTCGAGAATGAACTCGAAATTTGGATTTCAATCCCAAAATTTCAATTTTATTCTCGAAATTTCCGATAATAAAATCAAAAGTTTTAAGAAACAAATATTTGAATAGTTCGGTCCTTCTGTGCTTCTGTAGTTACTCGTTAATAAATAAAAACTTGAATAATTGCAAAATTGATACTGTTGTAATTATTTTACTATCTTTGCCCCGAAATTCGAAAAAACATAACGTTTCAAATTCAACTATTTACATTTAGTATACAATTATATAAAAACATAGGAACCACGATTTCTGTATGGAAAATTTCGTAATATTTTTCGGAAAATCGAATTGATTGGGTATTGATTCTACGAAAAATAAATAGATATCGAAAGACGGCCCGAATAAGACAATAGGTCTTAATGTGTATACCTCTTCAGTTAGCCATACACTAAAGTACTTTTCTTTTTTTCAGGTCTGGCAGTTTGGGCTCGGCAAAACCAGTTCTGGACATAGAACAAGGCCCGTCTGCTGCACACAGTTGCGGCGATATGTCGACGGGTTCAGACGTGGACAGTTTGGAGGACGCTAGGAGGTTGGTGAAAGATCTCAGACAGAAGACAAGGGCACAAGCACAACAAATAATGGCTTGGAGAAGAGCGTACAAAATGCAGGTAATATAAAAATTAGAATTATGAACATATCTATTGACAGAGGTCATATTAGAATCCTCTGAGAAATTTTGACAAATGGACAATTTGTTACTTGAAAAATGATACCGCAAATGAATAATTGAATTTATCATCCTGCATATTTTTGAATACAAGAAACAATTAAGTAAAGTGATACTTGAAAGCGTTATGAATTGATTATGATGTGCCGTAGATACCAAAAGAAAAATAAATAGTGTTTTCAACTATTAGGGTTTTTGAATGATTCATAAAAGTAAAGACTTGTTCCCGAATGTTTTTCCCTGAAGAATAACTCATTTTTCTACCACACGATTTTGATTTCATTCGATACAAGAAAAATGTTCAAAAATATGTTGTTTTGTTTGCGATTTATTTGAAAAGTACCTAATTGATAATTCACTTCTTTTGGAATAAAATATTATCACATTAATTTGTTTACATATCAACTTTTCAACGTATATTCTCACGATTTGTTCTAGATAGTTTAGATAGTTCGTGTTGATATTTTAGCATCATTTCTATAGTATTTGGCTTTCTACTGGATACAAACTGTTGTTCCAAATATTCATTATAGAATTGAAAAAGATATTTACAGGAACACTAGACAACGTAGTATAATAAAAGAGTACATGAAAAATGAGAAATTATACTTTCTATGTTTTTACCACTTTTATTTGTAACTAATGCAATAAAACCTCAGTTTTATTGTACTAGTTTGAAAATGTCCATATAGGACGAAACTGCAGTAACGATTGTTACAAATAAAAGTGGTAAAAAACATAGAGAGTTTCATTTCTCATGATGATTTACAACCACGTAGTAACAACGGCTACATCAATCAATTTATTAAAAGAGTACATTTTTATGAAAATTCACTTATGTGGAAATATATCATCCTTCTGGAATTCTTGTCGAAGTTTCGGATCGGAACAATTGTTTTCAACTTCTCATCAAGACCTTCTGAACTTCAGTATAGGAATACACGCATTTCTCCCACATTTTTAAGACTCATTTCCACCTGAGGAGACCATTCTATTTTCACGATGACACTTCATAAAAACTTTCATATTATTGTTTCAAAGTTTCTTTCCGTTTTTTTTTGGTGTGGTCCCCAAAAAACGGACAGCTTTGACATAATTATCTCCGGCTGTGAAAGTTAACACTTTTTGATTTATATGATAATTCGATTTGATTCCAGCAATAGCAATTTCGTCAGAGTTGTTTTCACAAAAAAATAATCTATTATTGAAAAATCCCATTTTCATTCAAAACTGTTAAACGAAGTGCGGAGCGAATTTCGTTTTTTTTACCATAAGTGTGCGCTGATATAAAAACGAAATTTAAGGATATTATAGAAAATGTTGTGATAAGTTACTTATAACCAACTACAAAACCTAAAAACAATAACAACATCGAATAAACTAAACACAATATCAATTTCCGATCGTTTATTATAACTAATCCATTGTCCGTGGACCGTCGAATCCTTCGATACTACAGCACTGAACGCGTTGGATGAGAATCTCATCCTTAAAGCGGTTAAAGGTCCTCGACAACTCGAGCGGATCATGTGGTAAGATAGCCTACTGGTTGTATTATTCTACTGTGACTGGCATCTCAATTACTTTCTCTCTAAATCTCCTACTTTATTGTATAAAAATGAAAAAAGTGGAAAAAAGTTTTTTCTATTTCAATAAAACAGGGTAAATTTTAAATTTAATTTCAAATTAAATTTATTTATTGATTTCTTCAACACCCAATTTATTCCTAATAATGAAAGTGTTGCTGTTGTCAATTTCTAATCAAAATTGGACCTGCTAGGAAGCAAAGATGACACATACTTCGATATTTCTCAATACATGCCTGTTTATGAATTGTAGAACACTTTCTTCTGAATGCCTTCCGCTAATTAATTTTTGTTTTGTTTTAGGAGCTCCTCATATCCCGCCTGCAACGCGAAAAATGCGATCAGCTCAAAGCCCTCAGTTCTAAGCTGCTTCTCTTCGAGTCACGACTGATCCGAAAACAGAAAGACATCTCCACAATGCTCAACATCCGAGAAAACATCATCAGCAGACAGCAAAGAATAATCGAAACGCTCTCAAACAGACTCAGCGATAACGGCCTAGAAATTCCTCAGTTAGAAATCAGCGAATTGGAAACGAACTTGCCAGATTTAGATTCCCTGAATGACTCAGATAGCGCGGTAGTCCTGGAAGATGTAGACTCTGATAGCACATACCATGTTCCCAAGTTCCGAACAAACACAGACGGTGTGACCGTCATGCGGTCCATATCTGACGCCATCGACCCGAACTTGAAATACACCTCGGTGAGAAGAAACAATGGTTTTCTACGCAGACCGGAGATCCTGGAAACAGTCTACAGCGTAGAAGAAGATGCAGACAACGATATAGACAGTAAGACTGAGGCAAACAGAAAACGGGAGTCTTTCGCCAATCGAGGTAAATCAAACTGTAACGTCGAAAGCGAAAGCATAAGAGAAAAATCGCTCGAAGAGAAAATAGCTGAGCTTCCCAGTTGGCCCTATACCAACGGTGAAAAGAATATCGAAGAACCCACTGAGGAAAGTCCGAAAAACCAGGTAAAAACTTACAACCGGGTTATGTCGAATCACAGATCCGTGACGAAACCAAAAGACGTGAAATACAAGAGAATAAACAAGGCCAAATCGAAGAGTCTAGAAGAGTTGAGGGGAAGACTGAAGAATTGGGTAGAACAAGGAAATAAGTTGAATGGACTCTCGCTGGAACACAGTCAGAGTTATGCCTAATATTCGATGAATTCCAGATTTGAGTTGTACTGCAAAATGTGTACTTTGATTATTTTCGCATCACTAATATTTTGGTTATTTGTGGCTGTTCAATTTTTTGATGTTTGAGGGATTTTTTTTCCCGAATTCGCAAAACAATGATAACTGGCAACTGCAAAATTTGTTTTTAATGTCGGCCTATTAAAACTAATTCAGCCTAAAGAGTTCCATCTGCTGATGAAGTTGCACCCAGCAATATTTTTTACTAGACCTCCATATTATATGAAAAGCAACCCCTACTAGTCCCAAAAAAATCCGAGTGAAGCTGTTTTAGTTAATATCAAAAGAGCATTTTTTGTTGATACCTCAAGTCGGTCTTTCTCTATTACAATGAAACTAGCGACCCACTCCCGCCTCCGCACGGGTGCAATACTGACACTGAATATAAATTCAACCACCGGAAATTTAAGAGCATAGAGAAACAGTGATGAAAAATCGCCACAAAAGAAATAACCAGGAAAAATCTACGCTTAACAGTAGGATTTCTGACTGGCCACTGTCAACTAGGAAACACCTCCATAATATGGGGCTAGTGGACACACCTCTATGCAGGATGTGTGAACAGGAAGATGAAACTGTCAGGCATGTCCTATGCGAGTGTCCGGAGTTATCGTCAATAAGAGAGTTTATGTTTGGCGAGTCTTGGCCTACACCTGCCGATATAAAGGAGATGTCTCCTAGTGACCTGTCCACCTCACTGGAAAGGAAATGATGGACGATGTGAGAAATGAAAAATGAACGAAATAACGCTTTACTGTACTATTGATAGATCTGAAGATATTAAGAAAAAATATTTTTTCAGTAATAGCTATTCACGATAGAATAAAAGTTATAGAATTCAGTAGGCTGCAATTTCATCAACAGCAGAAGTCTATTAATCATGTATTATCATCAAATTATTAAGTGAAACTGTGAGTCATATTTTGAAATATATGACGGTTTCATAACTCAGTTGCCAGTTTTTCAACAAATACAAGTCATGACATTCCTGGTTTGTAGTTGCCTACTATGGATTAGTGAACTGTTCATTGATATATTTTGTATATGGTGTGGTAGGAAATTGTGTGGATGAAAAAAAATATCCTGTTTGGTCAACTCTGAACACAAAGAAAATTACCAGTGCCAGGGTAGCTTATTTTTTCTATTTTGAATTATACTATCCTTTATTTTTACAGTTGTTTTGCCCTATTATGAATCTTAATTAATCTAGTGTTTTGCTGGTATTTTATCAAACTTGAAGTTTGTTTAACTATATCTGTGAAAAATTCTCCATTGCAGTTTTCATTTGTAGACTCCGGCATATGAAACTAACCAAACAAGGTTTAAAAAGGTTTCTAATACGTTTTTTCTCAATCAGCTTCAACGAATTTCATCTTCTGTCCACACACTCTTTGTTCCAATGTTATACATATAATCCCTTATTGCTATTACTGCGCTTCATGACTCAAAATTTTGTGTCGGCAAATCTGGAATATGTGGATAAATGAAAATAAGAAATGAAGTCATGCCTGTAAGGCAGATGATTAGTGTAACTATTGTCAACTAAAGTTGTGGCACCAAAATGATAATGATTTTCAAAATAAATCCTTTTAGTGCTTCAACTAACATGTGATCAGAATGTATAAAAATAACAAGAACGTCTATTTATTGGTATAGAGTTGAAATGTTCATTTAGGAAATAGCTTGTAAAGTTATAAGAAAGTGTGATATTGTTTTAAACTATTTTCCTTCTTATAAAGTAAAGAATTTCGATAATGTTGCCCATTTTATTAGACTCGGCAATCAAAACATCGCCAGGAGTTCAGATTACGTGATAAATCGTTACCAGTCGAGCGGGGCAGCTTTTGAAATATCTTGTTACTTTAACGATCTTTCATCAATTATAGAATTGATGTAAAATCTTTTTTAGTTGTGTACATATTTAGATCTGTAAATATGAGCACTGAAAATTTTGAGTTCCTTACTATGTAAGTATATATGCTGTAAATACATCTAGCTTTTATATTCCTCAACGAACATATCCTTCAAAAGAGTTCAAGTGTTTTTATGAGGCTTTGTCGATCGACCATATATCCTTTGCCATATACACGTTTTGATTATTTCCTTTGATTTTCATTTGCTTTCCTTCTATTGGACAGTAGTTTTGTTTTAAAAAGACATGTTATTCCTCAAACTTAGAACACCTTTCAATTTAATAAGACATATAGTTTTCACTACTGTATTATGATGGTAATGCAATAAAAAATTACTTTGCGTTAATGTGTTTTCTCATTTACCTGATTTACCATTTTTCTAGGACTATTGAAAAAAAAAGTCAATTATTTTTGTTGAATGAGTAAGAAAACTAATCCGGAACTCATACCTTTGAACTAACAGTTAACCAGGTTAATAACTCCCTTGCTTTCGATTCTAAGCAGACCTTGAGAATTCCTACTTCAAAATATGTTCTCAAATGTCCTTCCAATACGTTCCAAGAAAAAGATGATGCTATACGACCGTCATGTTTTATGTTGGGGTTATTAATATGAAATTTAGTTGATAACAATTTTGTGAATCAGAGGGTCCCATAATGTGAAATTCTGATGTCCATACTCAAGCAGCCAACGTCATCCTTCAGCTTGTGTTGAGTATTTACCAAAATACATTGTTAACAGGAATTCTGAAAAGTTTGTATTTATTGTTTCACTGTACTGTTTAAATATGGGACATATGAAACATCAGCACGAGTTCAAACTCTCTCAAAGGATCAACCTTTTTCTTTGAAAAACTTATTTAAATACTTAAAAAAGAGGAATGAAGTAATGCATTCAACATTTAAAGGGATTCGTTTCTATTATTATTGCTAATAAAGGACAATGAATCTGTTACCTGTATGACATATTTCAGAGGCGTGCTGTTCTGTTTACTTATGTTGCGAGTTCCCAGACATATGACATTTTGTGCACCTAACCTATCTTTCTCTATATAAATAAATAACAAAACAACTGTTGTTTATGTGGCTTGTGGAGG
>WOGJ01214246.1:0-10000 GCA_015342185.1 Leptinotarsa juncta | reverse complement strand
GACTGGATTGATTACTCCGAGAGATGACTATTTGTTGGTCGTTCGAGTACTTTCACTTCCATTTTTTCCGCTTCACTCATCTCCCACTGAACCAGTGAAGCGAAAAAATGGAAAGCGAGGATAAATGAAAGTACTCGAACGACCCATAAATAGTCATCTCTCGGAGGAATCAGTCTAGTCATCACCCGAAGACGATTGTAGATCAGTATCTACAAACGAAACGTCGTGAACTAACGTGGCTTGGAATCTCTTAACTTTTTATTTTTTATTTTCATTTATATTTCTTTAATTTTTATTCAATCGCTCTATTTTTACTTGTATTTTATTTCGTATTATTTCATTTCACGTTATTTTTGCTCAATATAACTCTTATTTTCAGCTATTGATTTTTAATTCTTTTTTTTCTCTGTTGTTTCAGGGATTTCAAATCATTTTATATATTAGACAATGGAAGTCCGAACTACTGAAATTCATCAATTCATTGAATTCAGGAATAATTTTTTAAAGAAACCACTCACAGTCTTCATAAAGGATGATTATTAATTTAATACCTCGATTTCGAGGTTATGTTCAGATTATTCCATATCAGGATTACAAAAATGAAATAGTAGTGCTCAATGACTTCACTTCTTTTATTGAAATTTCAATAGATCTTGTTATCAACATAAAAATGGATCAAAGAATGTATATCAAAAAATATAAATTATATGATATTCATTCATGTTCATACACAGCAAAAAATTCTAACAAATCGAATATCTTTTTTAATCCGTACGATAACTATGGAGTTATGAAATGAGAAAAGACCTACTTATCTTTGGCAAGTTTTGGTACTGGATTTTCTGATTGATACTTATGAATAAAGTCAAAGTGAGGCAGATTAAATGAGAAATCGTTAATAATCGTAGCTCTTCAATAATATTTTCTTCACTACATTCTCACATTTTTTTGCATTTTGGTTAGTGAAAAAAATGTCAGTTGGTATTTTGGGTAGCCAAACCTTCTGATTAGATATTTCTTTTTTAAAAATTATTTGATGTCACTTATTTACACGTAGCCTATGTGGAAAAACTAAACAAGTGAACAGTAATAACTCTATTTACAAATTTTCACGGTTGAAATTTTTCCATACGTAGAATTATTCTCCTAAATCGATTTTAAGTTTTGATATTTCTCAACGTTGAGAATTTTCAATAACTAGAAGTAATTGTTTGATCATTGTTTAGAATAAAAGTTTGCTTGAGTCACTGACCATCATCGTTCAAGTTTTTTATCAAACTTCAAGAGTGTTTTGCACTTACTGAATTATACCGTTTGCAGAACAATATAGTCATAATTAATAACGCAATCGCAAGTCTGCAGCTCCGCTAATATTGCAAATTTCTTTATATTTCCCAGAAAAGCGAAAGCACTATTATATGGAAAAACTGAAAAAGAAATGTTTTCATATCCATTTCAATTTCTTGAACACTGGTTTCTCTCACTCATCAAAATCTAAATATAATATTCCGTTTAGAAGTGACGTATTGCATTTGATATTCATACGTCCGAAATATTTTTATTGATAAGTACTAAGGAAAGTAATTTTAGGAAAACCTCTTTTCAGTTTGGGACTTCAATGAAAAAGGGCTTCTGAAAATAGGGATATTATAACAAAGCTCTGTGAATTTGAACATCCAATAGCAACTGATAGACTTCTAGGTCGAATAAAAACTTTGTGAATGGGTCCAAAATAGTCGAAGAGCTAAGCAAAGAGCTAAACCAAAACAGTTTCCCCATGCAAGATTATAGATGAATTAATTATTTTTATTTAAAACATATCAATTAAAGAAATAATTCATTATTAGTGCTTCGATATGAAGTTTATACGTCATTCCAAATCATATGCTAACCAATATCTATTCATTGGCGTATATAATTATTTTTTACATATTGGGAAATATATAGAAAAATTAAGTTACAACTAGTTTATCCACGTCAGTATTTTCATTTACAATTTATTATGCCACTGAACAACTCATTTCTAAATCATTTAAGACATATTTTCTGATCTGATACAGTTTTCAAAAGTAGTTAATCATTCCCCGGAAAACACTTGAATAGTAACAGATATGTATTACTTGAGTACTTGCGAATAAATTTTGCAATAAAATCTTCACATGTTATATAAACTGCACTCAGACCTTGCCTCGCATTTATTAAATAATTTTCATTCTTCGATAATTTTAAATGATCAAAATGAATCATGGATGATTCTCATGTCTGGGATATTTTCAATGAATATTTCATTAGTAGCAGTTAGTGTAAAGTGTGACTTCTTCATCTGAATTATTTATTTAAATGATCTAGTAATCCAACAATTTCAAATGGGAAAAATTGCTTTCAGTTTGAGTAAACTGTTTCTTCGAAAAGATTAAATATAATATCATTATTTGGTGGCGGAAATAGTGAAGGGTACGATACTGCAATAAATAGTATTTTGAACAATTTTCATCCATTACAATATGCTCTATTCAAACCATTAATATTTCTCTTTGTATGAAATTTGCAAGTAGGAAACTGTAAATCAAGGTACTGAGAAGAATTTTCGAAAGATATGTCTGACATTTCAAAGAAAAGCTTTTTGTATTCATAGTATACTTTGACATCCGTGTTTTCAAATGCCAACCAGTTTGTCCCACATTATAATTTTGTCAATCATTGCAATCATTTGTGAATTATCGGACTGCCAGAACCTTTTCCTTTTTTATATTTATTTTACAATAGCCACCTTAAGGTGTTTGTTGATGAGCATCTGTGTAAGGTTTTCGGAAAAATTTTTTATGAAATATTTGTGAAATTGTTCGTTCGAAAAATAATTCAATTCTGTTTACTTTTTTGGATTCTAATACCACATTACTTTAGTTAGGCTCAAGAAAGGGTATCTTCGATTCTGAGAATCCTATCTTACCGGATGTTTAACAGAGTTGAGTTGTCGAAGGTTCAAACATCATAGTACAATTTGTAACTTTTCATCACAATTCAGAAAAAAACAAAATATATTGAAAAAGTTATTTATGTATTTTGTGTTTCTTGTGTAGTTTTTTTATAAATACAGTTTGTCTGTCAAGATTATATGTATTACAATGCAGGATGATTTATGTTGAGTTCCCTCATATAAAATAGTTTTGTAAAATTGTTGGAGCCTCAATGATGAAATCAAAACATTTCGAAACGTTGGCAAGAATGTTTTCTACGATACTACGGATCCCTGTCTCAATTTTTCTACTTGAATTGTACACTTTGAGTACAATAAGACATTTAAATGATTTAAAACAACTTTGAACATGCAGTTTTTCGAATTTACCATCAGAATAATCCTAGAACTCAAATGAAATTAAAAAACCAATCAACTGGAAATTAATAATTGACAGATTTTAATAAATCCAGAATAAAATTTACAACACTGAATGAAATTTGGATTTTTAAACTGAATTACTATTAATATCAATTTATGTCAATATTGTTAAGTTCTAAGGAAAATTTAGATAAACTCACGCGGATCTATACGTATTATTGGGAATTACTGAATTTATTGATTTTTATATGTTCTAGAACGTCCAGTTTCAAGCATTAGAACCGTCTGGAAAGAATGAAAATTATTGAATTGAAAAAATAACCAATATTCAGTGATCACATTAATTGAATTGATTCGCATTATCTTATCAGGAATTCATACCTAAAATAAATTTTTGAGTATTATCATTAATTTCATTCCTAGTTGAACTTATGGATTGTGTCACGTCGTTAAGGTAATTCAATTAATCAATTATCTGACTATAGTTGATAAAATTATGAAGTATGTCATAATTTATTATTCGTCTTACGGTTTTTATAAAATCCTTAAAATGAAAGTCTTGCAGTAAATTGAATCGATCAGTGTTGATATTGTTCCTCATCAATTAACGACGTGTTTAATCAAAAAAATAGATTGACCACAAAGTAACTGAATTGACACATAAAAATAAACAGTTACATGGAGTATTCTCTCCCCACTATATATATGGTGAAAGAAAAACTGAATGGCAGTATTTCCTATATTAGTATACAAAATAACAAAATTAAAAAAAAAATTACGAAAAACAATATCGTACATTCAATAAATCTACAATTTGTCAATAATTATTACTATTATTCATAAAGTATTGGATTTCTTCAGTGGCATAATTAATGATTCAAAATTATTCTTCACGCACTCTCAACAATATTTTCCACAATTTCATCAGCGATCAAGCTCCCAAAACTACTCTGGTCGATACTACCACCATCAAGGCCAAGCCAGGTCAAGGATGTCCTCGTTGTGGAGGGGTAGTCTTCGCTGCTGAAGAGGTCTTGGCTAAAGGTCGTCAGTGGCATCGCAAGTGTTTCAAATGCAAAGATTGCACCAAGACTTTGGATTCCATCAACGCTTGTGATGGACCTGATAGCGATGTTTACTGCAGAACCTGTTACGGCAAAAAATGGGGACCTCACGGATATGGTTTCGCTTGTGGATCTGGTTTCCTTCAAACCGACGGCTTAACGTGAGTTGCGATCGAAAGTAAACATAAAGTAAACATAAACAAAGTAAACATAAAAACCTCATCAATATGCCTTTGAAATCTTACATTTGTGATGTGAATGTGGATATAGCCAACCAAATGAGTTTCATAAGAAGTTTGTTTCTACAAATTGAAACACAGTTGAAATTACAGTTCCGAAATGTTTTTTTCCAGCGAGGACGAAATTTCTGCAAGCCGACCCTTCTACAACCCCGACACGACTTCGATTAAGGCCCCTCCTGGACAAGGTTGCCCAAGATGTGGAGGAATGGTCTTTGCTGCCGAACAGCAGCTGGCGAAAGGAACCGTAAGTATCAGTTCGTAGAGTTGGAATTTGCAATATTTATAGAAAAATATCGTCATAATTGAATGTTGATTGTGACACGTTTATTGAAAATCGATAATTGTAGCTAACAATTCAGAACTACAACTGTTATATTTCACAATTATTCCACTCATTTCTTTTTCAAACTGATCCGCGGTATGAACTAATTATTCAATAGAGATTATTTTTACGGAACAGCCTGCAAATATATACTGAATTCTAACATTCCCTTATTCCTCCAGAATTCCGATATATTAGCCTGTACTGTGACTTTTAGGATACCCGGTATATTTCTGAATAATGTACAAATTTTTTTTCATTAATTGTTATACTTCTTCAGTCTTTGCCTTCAAAAATGTATTCTGAAATTCATTTCTCCTTCTTCCAGATGTGGCACAAAAAATGCTTCAACTGTGCTGAATGTCATCGTCCACTCGATTCAGTTCTTGCCTGCGACGGACCCGACAAGGAAATCCACTGCCGTGCCTGCTACGGAAAACTTTTCGGACCCAAAGGTTTTGGTTTCGGACACGCCCCTACTCTGGTATGCTCCGACGGTGCAGTCGCACCGGCTGTTCATGACCCTAGACCCAACAGCGGCCCCAAAGCCGCCCCAGGTCAAGGTTGTCGCCGCTGCGGTTACTCCGTCTACGCTGCTGAGCAGATGATCAGCAAAAACGGAATTTGGCACAAGAGGTGCTTCAGCTGTGCCGATTGCAACCGCTCCCTGGATTCTACCATCCTTAACGATGGACCCAATGGAGATATCTACTGTAGAGGTGAGCTCAATAGAGGATGAAGTTCAACTTCAGTTCAGATATAGAATATTATATCATTCTCATTTGGAATATTATTGCTTGACATTGATGAACAAGGTACATCCTCAGGTTGATCATAATTCTTCTGTAATTTAAAACGTTGGATTGAGATTCCATATCTTCTTCAATCCAATTTTTCTATTCGTCCAAGTTAATGAACATCATAAATATTCTGGCTGCTTTCAAACACTTCTAGATCCTCTGATCATTTTCGTTTTTGTTGATATCTTCTTTTGAAATAATAGGACGGAATTTTCTTTACTCTCCTCTCTGGTTTGAAGTTGCCATCCTTCCTTCTTTCGTTGCTTTCAAGGTTTATCCGATTTCCCAGATATCTCAATATGAAGTTTGGACTCACAGAGAGATCTTGTCACGTGGAATTACATTAACTACCATCTGTAGTCAGTTCCTTCTACCGTTTCTTCACAAGGTGGTTCTCATCTACTTTCATGCCATGTTTCCATATTCATCAGTAGAACCTGAATTTGCATTATTTTTACTATTATTGCGGTTTTTGTATAAATATCTCCAATCGGTTCTTCGATTCAGTTTTCCCGATTTGTCAGTTATTTCAGTTTTTGAATGAAACTTTCAGGTGGGCTTTTCTAATGACACATCTGCCTGAAATATTTTCAAATGTACGTGTTGAGGTACTTTTTGATCTCGCTTGGCTTCTCCATACCTTCCAATCTCTTACGTTTGCTTGTCTGTTTTGGCTACGGGTGATTCTTCAACCCCGGAGGAGAGTGAATATACAGTGCTGGTTCTGGCTCAAAATCCCATGCCTTTTCTTATGGAGCTTCATTTTGCAAGATTTAAGACCTCCGAGTGAAACCTACCCGAACTCGAGGTAGGTATCTTCCTTAATAATAGTCGAACCATCACGTGTTGCACATCAAATGAAAGGATAAATGAAAGGATAAATAAATGCTGAATTTATTGACAAAGAAAAAAACCAAAGATGATATCAGAATGGCACTAAGTTGTATCTTCGTTAATAATAGTCGGGTCATCATAAGCAGCTCATCAAATGAAGGAAAAAAAAATGTAAAATTAATCGACAAACAAAAACGATGTCACTGTTATCAGCAAAGATACAAATTAGTGATCTCTTGGCATCATCCTTGTTTTTTTTTCTTTGTCAATAAATTTAACAATTTTTTTCCTTTCATTTGATGTGCTACATGTGACGATGCGACTGTTCTTAGCGATGATACAACCTAGTGTTTTTCTCTTTGTCGATAAAGTCTGCATTCATTTCCTTCCTATTAACGAAGATACAACTTTGTGCCATTCTAAGTTATTCTTTGTTTGTTTTCTTTGTCTTTTTCGTTCGGAAGTCTGAAATTTTGCAAAATGAAGTTCCATAGAAAACGGGATTTTGAGCCAAAACCAGTACTGTATATTTACTTAGAAGTTCTAATCAGTAGAGTTTACAAGGTATATTACTATGAACAACGTCATATGGACCCACATTCATACCCAATACTTGACCATAAATTTTCTTGAGAACTCGTTTGCTGATACAGGTTTTGTAAGGTTATGGTAAGGTGTCGAATATTATCATCAAAGTCTCATGATCAGATTCATAACAGTCATCTCTACTGTGTATCACTTAATTGCGTCTCTGCCATCGATGTGACCTCATGTCGTTTTCCAATGAAAGGTACTCCTCTTGATTAGCAATTTTATTTAGCAATATATGCTACTAGCAATACTTGTATTTATTATTAAAAAAATTCCAATCAACAAATATAATCATTTCACTAGATTACTTCGCAGTTTATAATTGCTCACTGTATTTATCTGTGTAGTGGTTGATTCTTCTCAACCGACAACTTATTCACACAGTTCAAGGTGAATAGAACGTTCTTTGGCATTGAAAATTTCTTTTTATTTAGAATGATGACAGGTAAAATAACGATATCTCAGGTATAAGTTATGAATGTCGCTCTTGTCACTTTTACAAAATTATTTTTTCAACTCGTTCAATAATAGAAAATGTTGTTTGTTTACAGGTTGCTACGGCAGAAACTTTGGTCCTAAAGGCGTTGGATTTGGTATGGGTGCAGGTACCCTTACCATGGCCTAAGCTATCGAAATTAAAACATTCTTAATCAATAGATACAGAGGATGCTGTGGTTCAGAAAAGTTACACTTCTTCATATGGAATAGACGAAATAGACTAAAACAAAAAGAGAAAAACGTGAAAACTAAAATCATATCAATCCAGGGATCTTATTTATTGGTCTATCATTCGTCTGTAAAAGTCGAGAACAAAACGATCTAAAGAATACCCTTCTGTTCGTAGTTGGTTAAGACTGTCTAAAAATAAACCAGCTTGCAAGTCGCAAGCAACTAATAGTATTTATGCTTTGGAGCGCATATTTTTTGAAAGAATTTTTGGATGTCGTGTTTTTATTCCATTTTGTCTGTGAGGGAATGAGAGAGAAGTGAAAGATGCTGGATTCTGGTTCCGATTGCCAGTGAAGAGCTGTTATGTCTATCAGCAGAATACCTGTTCAAAACAAAAAATCAAAAACTCTAATGATGAATCAAAAATAGGAATATGTGTTTTTATTGATAGATATATCAGTTGATATTTTATAGACAAGACTTCCTCGAACGACCAGGAAAACCTGGGATTTTTTTGTATATATATACATCGGCCATTTTCATGGTCTATCGACAGCTTCACGCTTTTGCAAAAGTAATCTTCATTAATGTTCATGCTGATGATATAATAATTTATGATATTTTTTGTCTAGTTGTAACTCATAATGAAATGTTATAAAAAAATTTTAAAAATCAGTCGTATTTTCATTCTTCAAAAATCCATACATTATTCGATCTCATATAGCAGCCTACCAAAAAATACGTTAATAACTAAATGAATGATTTGAAATTTTTAAAAATATTTCAATGTTTGTCTTCAGTTTACTGTTATTGAAAAGTAATAATGTCATCGCCGAAATTTTGAAATGGAACATCAACTTCGTTTTACTGCATGGTCCGCAACCATGAGAGAACAGGAGTTGGAGTATTTATCTTTGTGGCAGCTGCCCGAACGGTTTCACTTGCTCTCAGAATGTCCAGCACCGGGAATATTGAATCCTTTGCAAGAAATGGGAAGTGTCAAATTTATGGAAACTATTCATTCCCCACCCTCAGGCTCATACAAGCTCATAAGCCTGATAGTTATTCTCGGCCATTAGGGCAAGGCGATATTTGTCAGGAAGTTTCTAGCTCTTGGCGCGGCGAATATAGCCCCAAGAGAAAGAAAAATTGATAAAATATCATAGTTGTTTAGGTGAAATGAGTATGTATCTGTTTTCAAATATCAAGATCATGCTAGCTTGCCGCACTAAGGCAGAAATCTTAGCCGGACAAATCCAGCAGCCTGACATTCTTGGCTCACTTCGTCTGTTTTGGGCAATGATCACGGTGTGAGTAGTGGTCATTGGTTGATAATGCTGGCGCACCTTCCCGAATGTATTGGGATTTCGGGGACAGAGCCCGACCAGGGCAACCTTAGGGAAAAAAGTAATAAAAATAGCATGAATGATGATAATAATCCATTTATTTTATTTTTGAGTAGTACAAAAGAAAAAACTATACAACAAGGATGAAGTTATATAATTAGTGAAAAAATAACACAAGTAACATAATGAACAAACAATTATATTGTTCTGTTCACAGCTGACGTTTTGTTTACTGTCAGATTTAGTTTCTGGTTTACAGTACATGCGCTCATTAAAATATCTAATGGCTGTTGTAAGAACTCTGCTGACAGTTTTTGTTTTATTTGTGGTGAGTTTGTTATTGAAAAACGTCAAAGAAACATTATTTTTTTATTTCTCATATTTTGGAATCAAACTTGGTGATAAGGATAAATTTTGGGCCCCGCATAAAGTATGTTATGTGTGTGTTGAAGATGTTAGAAAATGGTCAAAAAAGATAAAAAAAGCCTATGAGTACGCTGTTCCTATGGTATGATCGCTACTTTTGTAGTATTGATATTACTGGCCATAACTCGAAAAACAAGAAGGTAATGAGCTACCCTAACCTAATTTCCGCCATCCTACCAGTAGGGAACAATGTAGATTTGCCGGTCCCAGAACCTCCAGATGATTTGAATTATGTTCAAACTGAAATGTTTTATGATTAGAGCCGTCTACTCAGATTGAGCTTGACGACTTAGTTAGGGATCTTGGGTTAACAAAAAAAAGCTGAATTGCTTGGTTCTAGACTAAAAGAAAAGAACTGGTTGGCAGTTG
>WOGJ01213580.1:0-11204 GCA_015342185.1 Leptinotarsa juncta | reverse complement strand
AAAGATCAACATCACGTTAATAATTGTGCCACATTTTGCTATATCAAGTCCCTCGAAAGCAACGAGTAGTCTGATATGTATACAACAGTTTTGAATGATTTTCATCGATTCTAAACAAAAATGAAAGTATGTTGGGCAACACTAGACTTTTTCTTTTTTCTTAAACAAAAATATGTTCCTTGAAACAAATTTTCATAATTAATTTTGACCAATTTGACCAATTTCACAACTTTATTATGAAATATAGTTTCTGTATCTCAGTGTACACGAAAAAAGAATTGTAAAATATCTTTCAAATGAAATATGGATTAACGAGTAAAAATATATTACATGACGTCATTTGTTCACAAATATTATTGATGTCAAAGACTTTATTGTTTAGTTAATATTATTTTATACATATTTCCGTTTAGTGTGTTCCCATTCACTTATTACTTTCTTTCACAACAAACGATTAATTTCTTGACAAAAAAATTGGAAAAAACTTTATATCGCTTTCTCAGTTTACCAGTGCATGATGAAACGTGACGTCATTTCGGTCATTTTTTTCAAGTACAAAACAAGCACTACATGAAAATCCTTAAGTTGTTCTAAGAGCGGAGCCTCTGTGTTCTCAGAAAGGTTATTCCTCATAAACACAGTTCTTCAAATGTAAGAGTTCCTAAACAGTGAAGTTCGTTGAGCAACCACAGTCTGTCGTGTATTTCTGATATGTACCGCTCTTGGTGGAATCAAATGTGCCAAGTCACTTAAACACTTCCCGTGAAAGTATCTATAGAAGAGAAAACTGATGATTGCGCTAGACGCTGGTCCTGAACCAGCTCTAGGGGTACCAAAATCATTGGTACGAAACCAGATTAGGACATGGACCAATAAGAAGCACACAGAGTACTGGACAAAAGTTCCTGGCAACAAACACAGTAGAATTTTCATTAGGGAACCGTCCGAGAAAAGAACCGAAGAACTACTTCAATATAGTAGGGATGGGCTCAGAATAATTACAGGGTTACTAACCGGTCATTGTTCCCTTAGAGGACACCTGAATAAAATGGGACTATACAATGGAGACCTCAGCTGCAGATTATGCAACGAAGGGATAGAAACAGCTCTACACATCTTATGCGAGTGTGAGGCACTAAATCACAGGAGGCAGGCAATATATGGACGTACAAAATTACGCCCAGAAGAATATGAGGAGCATCCAACACGGAACCTGTATAAACTAGTACAGAAAACGAGACTGATGGAATGAGTGTCATGAGAAGATGGGAGAATAAACGCAATAAGCCCAAGAGGCTGTAGTGTTTTCTGGAGATTTGGACTAAATGGACAAGTCAGACACCTCCCAAGGTGGAAAAAAAATCTATAGAAGAGGTACAAATCTCCAACCTTTCTTCGATGCTCCAGGCTATCAAGGTTCCACGTGATTTTCGCGTCTCCAATCATGCGGATGGCTCTTTTCTGGATGGAATACAGCAACTTCAGGGTATATTTGGGGGCCGAGCTCCATGCCTGAGAACAATACTCCAGAGAAGGTCTGATCTGAGCTTTATAAAGCATCAAAAGTTGCTAAGGTGTGTACAGTTTTCTGGTTCTGAACAGTGTTCCAAGCTTTTGAGAAGCGGCTTTTGCATTTCCATCGACATGATTGTGCCAAGACATATTGGTGTCCATTTTAACCCCCAACAAACTAATCGAAGCAGAAAGCGGAATTGTCAGACCTGACATTATTATATTCGGTTCGGAGTCATTTCCTTCTTGGAGAAAACCGATGCCTTGGTTTTTGTGGAATTGAATTGGTTACTGGTTACTTTCACCCCAATTTGAAATCACTTCTAGATGCTTATTAAAATATGCAACGTCCTGCTGCCGATAAAGAACGTAGACCGATAGCGGTTTGAACGAGGTTTAAAGCCATTCCAATAGTGTTTTCATTATTTCTTTTGGAATAATATTACTTTGTCTCGGCCTGGGTGGTAATTGGACTTGTCATTTAAGTATTGGTCTGCTGTGTCTGCTGAGAAACTGTTGATTTTGTCAGAGCCTACAGAGCCTTGTAGTTGCAACTAGATTGCTATGGTCGTGATAGCCAAAAGCGAAGAGAGTCTAACGACCACTGCAAATACTACACTTCAGAATGTATCAAAAGCTGACCTTCGCTGAACACATCGAAAGAGTTTCACAAAAAGTGGGAAAAACAGTGACGCCATTGTCCTCCCTCTTGCCAAATATAGGACGAGCTTCAAAAAGAGTATTCTTGAGTGTCAAATTTTGAATGCCCCACCAGCCTGGCACACGGTGACCAGTAACAAAAAGACATGTGTTGAAACTTCATTCAGCATTCAGCACAAACTCTGTATTAGGGTATGCTCCGCCTATAGAACAATACCTACAGATGCAGTAGGGGTTATAGCTGGGATTCCGTCTAGAGAACTTCTTATTGGAGAAAGGTGGGGCAAATACACAAGGAGTGATAGAATAACCGCAACAAGCAACCTTATGTCACACTGTGTTCCAGGCAGAAGTAGCGGCCAGGCAGAAGGTCACAAATAAAACCATTGCCAGTTTCTCCGACAGCTAGACAGGACTGGTGGGAAGCTGTCTGAGCACACTCAAAGAGCTGAGTACCCAAAATAGGGTCACTCTAGCTTGGGTACCCGGTCATGAGTTTCAAGGGCAATGAGGAGGCCGATGTTTTAGCCTGTGAAGACGCATTCTGGGCTATGATCGGCCCAGAATCCTCTTACGGGGTAGCGAAAGCACGTATAAAGACATCCATAAATTCATGAATGCAAGCTGAATCGATAGATTGGTGGAATAAGTACCCAGGAATGAGTCAGGCGAAAGAGTTCATGAAGAAACCATCGCCCAGATTCACGGAAGACCTGCTGAACCACAACCGTAAGGTTATAAGGGTAGTGGTGAGTCTACTAACAGGGCATTAGCCGACTTAGGAAACGTATGAGCAACATAGGTCTGACAGAAGAAACCCAATGCATGTGTTATCAATAAGAGGATGGAACCGCACTACATGTGCTCTGTGAATACAAAGCGATAGCAAGGTTGAGACATGCAAGATGCGGGAAAGAGAAACCAGACACTGCCAGCTATATGGAGGGGTCAGTGTCAAGGCTATGGAGCAAAGAAATGTGTTGAATTCTCGTTTTTTTTATAATAAGTCGTTGATATACAATAAAAACGAGGGTTGGAGACAATATGGATCCCTGGGGAACACCAGCATTGATGGTGAAATATTCGAGAGATATCAATCGATGGCCCTTGCAAGGAACGTTCTTTCAGGAAGCTGCAGAGTTATACATAAAAATTATTCGACAAGTATCGTTTTGGGGCAAAATTTGAAAAGAAAGTAGTAGATTTTTTCATGAAAACATCTGAAGGTTGCACTGAGTATTTTCAGCAGGTTTGCCATAGCCAGTAATCAAGCTAATCATTTTCTTGTACCTAGTAGAATGTACTTCTCGTGGTATTCTTCTGTGAACAATGTATTGATCCGCCACTGAAAGTTACATATTTTGTGGTAGTTGGGCTCAGAAAAAATCACAGAGATTCACTTTCAGGTTCATGAATATTGTATACATGAATATAAATTCGTGTTTGGGTGGGTGTACACAGCTTTCAAGGATTATTAAAAACCGCATATATACTTTCAGCGCTCAACGTAAATGGGGACAAACAATGTAGCAGTAAATTTAACACAAAATGTAACGACCACTCTGAAAAACACGTTCTGTTGTTTGGTTTTCGAATTGTTATTATTCGAAACGTTGTTTTCTTTTACTGCATTCTTTATACCGGGTGATCAGAAGAGTGATTTTGACTTGTACAGTCGCAAAGAAGGAATGAAGTCGATGACATTTTTTGGAAACCGTGATTTTTCAAACTATAATTTCCACTGAGGTGTACCCAAACTTCTCTAAAGTTTTCGATAAAATTAGTCATATGCCATTCTCATTCATAAGATGTCTGGTGTGGGTATTGACGAAATCTATATACATCTTTTGAAATTGTATCTTGATCAGAGAAAACAGTATGTGTACTATAATGTTTTTTTTTGTAATATTCATTCTATCACTAGTGGAGTCCCTCAAGGATCCAATCTTGGACCATTACATTTTTTACTTGTCATAAATGATTTATGCAACACATTATACTGCAATAGATCAATGTTTGCAGATTATTTGAAGTTATACACCTCTGTTTTCGATATACTGTACAATAGATTGCAATAGCAGTTGAATACTTTAAATGACTAGTGCCGCAAAAACCGTCTCGATTTGAATATTTCCAATAGCAAAATTGTATCATTTACCAGAAAATTCAATACAATACAATTCGTACATAGTATTGATGAAACATAGAGGGAAGACAGGGATTTAGATGTCCATTTTGATTATTAACTTACTTTTACTGTTACTGTTAACTCTGCATAACGCTCTTACAGTTTTCAGAAGTTGCAAAATTTCAATATTTTCTCTCTCACTTCCCTATATTCTGGATTAGTAAGGTCAAAGTTAGACTATGGTTCATTTATATTGAATTCCACTTATAATCAATATATAGTGTGTAAAAGCCAAATGGAATAAATTCATTATTTCGGTCACGGTATATATTTTAACAAAATCCCGGAACACGTCAAATTTAAATTATAATTTGACATAATCAAATGGAAAAATGCTACCCCTGCCTTCAAACCCCGTTGAATGACAGGTACAACCCCCAATTTTTTAAATGGGAAGTATATGCTTGTGATATATCGTTTGAAATGTCTCTTCATTCTCCATTCAAACATGTTTTCGCTTTCAACAATTATAATTAAGAGAAAATATATTAAAATCATGTGGTTACCGAAATTTGATATAATACACTCAAAACTTATTGCAATATAGTCAAAACTTATTAGATGTTGAGGTATTTTAATGTAAGTTTAAAGTTCGTTAACTTCAAGTCTGAAAAATGGTTAGAGTAACGGAAATGCATAAAATAGCAGTTTTACAAATGATTGGTTACGGAGATAAAACCCGAACACAACAGAAAGTAGCTAGCTTATTTTATGAGAAATTTCCTAATTTACCGCCCATATATCAACTTAGAGAAGCAGTTTCGCGAGCTTGGTCATGTTGGGCAGCTGCCAATGAAATGAGTGATGAACTCAAATTAGATGTGATTTCAAGTAATTATAACTTCATCAATATCGTATTTAAACACTCAAATCGCGATCAGTTCCTGAACTGAACATTGACAACACGACTCTTCTAACCATCCTCACATTCTATTGGTTACCGTAACATTACTTCAAAATTTAATTTTATGACTCTTCAGCCAATCATAAAAATCGGTTAGTAAAAATTATCCAATACGAACCACCAATTCTTCAGTCCACGTGGAGTAATTCGAAGCGGCATTATTTCTTTGTATTGGTTTTTTTGGCCTTTAGACTTCGCCGATAGCTTTAAGAATTACTATATCGTTTACTTCGAATATACAACCTGAACAAAACTAATAATATATAAAAAACCGATACTCTTCAAGTGAATTACAATTCTTGATGAGTCGGTTTTCAATATACCGGATGTGAGATGAAGAGCTATAATTTTCATCAATATTCTACTTGAAATTTACCACCGTAGGGCAGCTGTCTCGGATGAAGTACGTGATATGATTTCCTAACACTCAAATATACTAAACGAGATTCCAAGGCTTTTGCTACGATGTGTGCCGTTGAAATTTGCCAATTGAACCGAACATTATTAAGAGAAAGTTTAGTGGTCTAAAATGTTTGATATATCATGATTTCAGTCGTGAGATTGCTGGTCAAAAGTTTTATTCTTTTTTTTTTTTAATGAATAGAGGAAAGAATATCAAAATAATGTTTCTCAAAGAAGTTCTACCGACTCTGGTTATTAATTTGTTGGGTGAAACGACGGTCCTTTAGGATTTTTATTTTTGGAAGTACAAAAAAATCACACGGAAACATGTCTGGCAAATATGGAGGCTGTGGCATTGCTACTGTATTGATTGAGGTGTTATTTGATTCGTTATTCTACACAGAGTTAGTTCTGATTGTAGCCAAGTTGCGAAAACAAATAGTTTAAAAGTTGAAAATAATTCAGTTAAAGGAAGAAGTGTTCGTTTTTTGAAATTTTGAAGAAAATATCGTTAAAGAGCCAGAAAATTTATTCAAAAGAATGCTCGTCTTTCCAAATTTATAGTTTTATTGAATTGAATGATAAGAAATTGCTAGTTGAATAAAAATCAGAATTGAAGCCTGATGATTATTTTTTCTAGGAGCTGTTCGTTAAAAAAATTGAAAAAAATTCAGATTTTCATGCATTGATGAAAAACCTTAACAACCATTTTTTTCAAATATTTTATATGTTTACTAATTGATGAAAGCTACGTTAATATGATTTTTGAAATGTTTATTCTCAATGATATAAACTGATGCATTTTTTTTCAGATATTTGAATTTTTTGGAGAATCTGATAAGTACTCAAATGATGAATAAATAATCATTTTGAAAATTGTAAATATTAAGCAACCACTATTTTGAAAAATCATCATTTTCACTGCTCTTTTGTATTCGGGGAAAATTTTTATTTGATTTCTTAATTTGTTTTTCACCATTCAAAGTGTGAAAATACATTTGCTCACAATAAATTGTTTATTAATAAACAAAAATCATCAAAAATAATATTTTTCAGAATGCCAAAAAACAAAAAAAAATAATTATCAAAAAAAATGGATACACAATGTGGATATATGCTCGAAAAATAAATAGCTAATAAATAAATGCGTTTTTATGAAATAAGATTATTTTTTATATTATTTCAGTCATTATTTGATTATTAGATTCCCCAAAAAATTCAATTACAAACAATGCATTTTTTATAACAATTTTCAAACAATAGGAAATCAATGAATGTCAATGATTTATTTTTATTTTCTAACATCTTTGATTGTCCATAAATTAATGAAAAATTGCATTTTTTTGTTGGAATTTACAACAAGTGAATTATAGAAATGTTTATATTCTCAACTCGCTGATCTAACCTTTCATGGCGCATATTTGTTGATTTTGAGCAAACGCTTGAATTGGTTCTTTTATGAAGTATTTCATCACTTTTTTTGTTTATTTACCTACAATTCAGTTCGTGGCGATTGACCCTTGCCAGAATTGTTTCATTTCAGGTGCCTTCAATTCCGTAGCCCAGATAATTATTTTAACTTTTTGATTTTTTCCAGTGGAGGTTTTTTGGAAAGTCTCCAAAGAATAACTCCAAAAATGGAATTACTCGTGATTCAAGAGTTCACTTCATGAACAACTGAATCGTCAAAGCCCTGAAATTTGATGGTCACGTTTATGAATGGATTATTCTTGGAAAGAAAGCCTGAGAAACTAGAAGAATTGTTTATTTCAGGAAGCGAATTAATAAGACTATAACAGTTTCTCCGTTTTTCCCACGAAAATCTGTTGCATAGAAGAGCAATGTCTGCCTTGATTTATGATGAATTTCATCAGTTCGAAAAGAATCAATAAAATTGAAATTAATAGCTAGATATCACAATTATATTAAGCCAAAGAAACCCTAAAATGTAATTACAATAAAATAACAAATTGAACAATTAGAAAGAAATGAAAATTGGAAGATTTCAAAACAATTTACTTCATGACGTATCGATTGTCTGTATACACAATCATCTTCGGGTGATGACTGAACTTATTCCTCCGAAAGATGACTTTATACGTCATTCGAGTGCTTTCACTTAGCCCCTCTTCCCCCTCTCCGCTTCATCGCTTTTGGTGAGAGCCGACAATTTGGCGGGAGTTGGCCGTTTCCCGCTTGATTATGGGTTTCTATATATTGCGTATCTCTACGCTAGCTTGGCTGAATGCGTTGTTGGACAGCATATGTGTAGCTTCTTTGAATTTCTTCCTCAACCAGTGTTCCTCCCTGTGGGTGATCTCAGCTTGGGACCACTTGATACTATGATGATGAGTTCAAACATCTCTGCTATGCCCGATTTGCTGGTTTCTCTTCGCTGTGGCTCCTTAGTTTCACCGATATAGAATTTTTCGCACTCGCAGGGTATCCGCTAAATGCAATTCTTGGAATCGCAGCCCGCGTTTGGTGGCCTGGTTTTCGTGAGGCTGCTACGGATATTGTTCAGGTTCTGATGCTGTACTTGGACCCAATTCATCTTATCCTTTCCGAAAATCTTATGATGTAGGGAGTTGCAAGCACTGGTTGTGACGGCTTCTTTTCTTGATAGGGTCTTGCAGTCTTTTAGCCAAAGTCTGTTACACCATCACTTCAAAGTAACCATTCCGTTGAAGACCACTTTTGATGATGCCCAGTTCCTTCTCGAAACCTTCCTTCTCATTACAGAGCCTGAAAGCACGGTCTACTAAAGTCTTGATGATTCCTCTCTTATTCGATTGATGGTGGTTGGGTTCCTGGTTCAGATACTGTCCCATGTCAGTAGGTTTTCGGTATACAGATGTTTCCTACTTATTATCGGTCCTCTCCACCAATAAGTCTAAGAATGCCAATTCATTGTGAACTTCCTTCTCCGTTGTGGAAGTGATGGAAGGTCTTACGCTGTTGATGTGTTTCAGGATTTGCATCTCTTGTACTGAGTAACCTTTCAATAAAAGCATTTTTTATTATTATCTAGACTGCCTTTAACTAGGAATTGAGTAGTAGCAGGGACGCTATTTGCCTCTTTCCAACACCGGCACAACTTTCATCAATTTCAATTTCACGAAGTTGACCCACTGAATAGCTTACACCGTCAATTATCAGCTTGTTACTTGCAATAAAAGAATTTTTCGTCTTTTTGTTGTCGCTGGGTATGTGGGTGCCTCTCCAAAACCTTCAAGTCTTCCCTTTGTTGGGTGGTGAGATCATGGGCAATTGAAATTTTTGTCCCCTTCGGATTATTACAATTGGCCAATAAGTATTGTTTACTTATTGGCTATAATTTAATAGAAACTCAGTCTTCAGCGGACAATTTTTCGGGTATCCCAGCAGTGACTATTTTTTATTTGACCTATCGGTAAATCAACACCCAACAGATATTTTAATTTTCCTTGGAGAAACTCAAAAGTAATCTCGTGGTGTTCCTCGTCCAGTCCGAATATAATAATGTTCTTGGAATTTGTGATGCATTGTTTGGAATCTTTGGTGTAGTGACAACATCAAACCATTATTCAAGAGGAAGATTAAACTTCCTCTTGAAGATGATTACTTGGTGATCGAAACACGTGCCGAGGTGTTAAAATAACGGTTTGGTGTTGGGAAAAATCTCCAGTAATATTGTTCGAATTTATTTGACGTTCTAACCTCTCGAATTTATCCTTCAAAAAGCAGTTTTCCAACTCTATCTGATGATACAATTTATAGTTGAAAACAAATCTTATTTTCCTAACAACTGCTTGATTCGTAAAACTCGTTAACTGCTCATACTCCCAATCTGTCTGAGGGTTAATTTGTTTGAATTCATAATGGACCTTCTCCTAGTTTTCATTAGCATTTTCAGATTGATAGTAAGCCAGGTGACAGGTGGTTTGTTTAATCTCTGGAATAAACTGAAAAAAGTGTCACTAATAAAAAATGAATCTTCACGGGGTACCTTGAATATATGGAATTGAATTTTCATGTTCACTCTGTAGACCGTTCTCAACGATCTAGCCGATAAGAAAGCTGGTTTCGACCAAATGAATCCGATCGGCAGTATCGACATCAAAGTAGGTAGCCCAGTCGAATAAGCTCAAAAAGAGGCCTGCAACACAAAAAAAACTCACTGGCAATTTTCTTTCGTAACTTTTTGGGGAGGTGGGTCATTGGTAGTCTAAAATTAGGTCCTCAGTTCACCGAGCCCGAGCCAACATCTTGAATTTAATAAAAAAAAAATTGAGGGTTTATTTTTGTTTATTGAATAACTCGTTTAATCTCGATTTCACACGAAAAGCAGTTATCACAAAAATTGTTCAAAATTGAACTTCTCATTATTTTGGTTCCCATCAATTTTTTCTTTGGATCGATATTTATCGATTTATAGCCGAACTAAAAAGATAAAAATATTTTTTTAAATAAGCTTAAAACAATAACGAACGAAAAATACTAGTATTATTGTGAAAAAAGCAAGGGGCGCTTTTTAGGTATACATGCATGAGTGCATGTATGCATACATGCATATATACATACATACATGCATACTTGCAAACATGGTCTCAACCAATTTTTTCGTAAGATCGACAGTTTTCGATTTATATCCAAGAAAAGGAGGGGGTGCAATCTTATTAATGTATTATCACGTTTATTTTCAATTTCACGGGATAAACTGTAATGAAAAAGTTGTACAAAATCAAATTTTTTACAATTTTTATTGTCATCAATTTTTTGGTAAGATCATTATTTTTCGATTTACACCAGCGAAAAGGAGGGGGTAAAATCTTATCATTGTATTATCACGTTAATTTTCAATTTTACGAAAAAACCTGTAATGAACAAAGTTGTATAAAATAAAATTTCCTACAATTCTGTACCATAATTTTTTCGTAAGATCGTTATTTTTCTATTTATATCCGATAAAAGGAGGGGGTAAAATCTTATTATTGTTTCAGCACATTCATTTTCAATTTTACTGGGATACTTCGATGAACAAACTTGTATGTAATCAAATTTCCTACTATTTCATAGGATTATTATTTTTTCGATTAAAACCCGAGAAAAGTAGAGGGGTAAAATCTTATTGCATCATCACGTTCATTTTCAATTTTACCAGAAAAACTTCGACGAACAAAGTTGTATAACATCAAATTTCCTACAATTTTGGCCTTTATCAATTTTTTCGAAGGAGCTTTATTTTTCACTTTAAACCCGAGAAAAAAAGGGGGTAAAATCTTATTATTCTATTATCACGTTTATTTTCAATTTCACGAGAAAAACTGTAATAAACAAATTTGTTTGGAATCAAATATCCTTCAATTTTGGTCTCTATCATTTTTTTCGTAGGATAGTTATTCTTCGATTTATACCCAAGAAAGGAAGGGGGTAAAATCTTATTATTGTGTTTTTTTTAATAGTATGGAACTTTATTTATATTTATTAAAACAACGATAAAAATAAAATGAAAACAACAATAAAAATTAATTGGCGCTCCGGGGCGACTTCATTGAT